>JAOPUH010000104.1:8886537-8913463 GCA_027123175.1 Urophycis cirrata | reverse complement strand
GCACGGTGGGGCTGGCGCGGGCCGGGGCGCGGTCAGAGGGGGCGGGCGGGAGGGGAGGGGTCGGAGGGGGGGGGAAGAGGTAGAAGAGAAAGACAAAACAACTGCCACATTCAGTGAAGAAATGTCCTTCCTCTTTCATTCATTCAGGTGGCGCCTTGTCAACTTGTTCAGTTCACGGCCTTCACTCATTTAATGTTGTTTTGCTCACTTTCGATTTTGGCTCTAAATATTTTAGCATTAACAACTAAATTATAGCCAGAAGGTATTTCAGTCGCACGTATATTCTGGTCAAGAGGAATAAACAAGATAAGCATCTGTTCACTGTCAGAAGGTTAGCTACTTATTGGCATGGCAACGGCAGTAAAACAATAGGAATCCCCCCTCCCAAAACATTTTTAAATCCCACGTTTCCAAACTCTTAACGTTCAGTCCTTCGAGGTGCACCACGTCCATCGATGGCCTATGGCACCAAAAAAAAAAGAAAAAAAAAGGCTATTGTTTAGCTTTCCCCCTGCAATTTGTTTTCACACGACCGGCCAGTGGTGGTATAATGTTGTGAAAACAGTGTCAGAGGCCAGTGGGACGAGTGCTATTATTACAAGAGGGATTTAAAACGCTCTAGCATGCCAGTCATGTGACCCAGTTACACTGGCGGGGACCTCGGAGGGATGAGGTTTCACTACGCCGGGTCGGTCCTCAGCCCCGCGCCGTGCAGCCTGACAACAAACATGAGGGGTCATTCATGTGTACATCTTTATTTACAACATCACAACCAACTACTCTAAAAAAAAATAAAAAAGATTGAGTTTTTTTTTTTTGCTTTGTCCTCTGGTCCAATGGATTTGTGAACAAACAAAGAAAAAATAAAGCCCTCTACTCACTGGACAGGAAGGTGGTGGGGGTGGAGAAGTTACTGTGACCAATCACAGTTCAACCATGAGTGTTTAACAACAATGGAGGCTAGCATGTGGCACCAGATTCGGTGTCATTGTGTCAGCTTGGGTCTAAAATGAATTTGGGTTTCGACAACGAGCATGCTATCAGGAACAATGTCAGGCCTGTCTGAGTCTCGACCGCCCCAACAACTGAGCACTTGTCCATCCGGCCTTGTGACTTCAAGAGCTAACAGGGGCCCATTCGCCTTTTTCTTCACATTGTCGAAGAGCTCAGCAGAAATGTGAAATTAGAATATTATTACATAACATTGCCCACCTACCGCTACGCAAAGATTTTGATGTCTTTGCAAGAACAGACAGACCTGGTGATGCTTCAGAGTTGTTCATGTGCTAAATAATATAGACATAACTGCACAGCTGGATTCTAGCAAGATATAACACGAGGTTGAGGTGCAAATACACTGCAAGAATACAAACTGATTGCATTGAATTGAACGCTCCATTACATGAGAAGAGCCTACTCGAAACACCTACCACTACCGAACCTACGATACTTCACATAGTGGAGAAAAAACAGCTCAAAAACAAATCCAACAGTACACACATTACAATCGCAAGAAAATGGTAAGCCTGGCCGGCTCCGAATGTACAAGCTCTGCCGTGCGCGGCGTGTTCCTAGCGTCACACAGGAAAACATTTGCGGCCCTATTCAACCAAGGGAAGGGGAAACAGCCACTCGAAATACACACAGCCATGGCGGGCTGTATTGCGAGGCAAAGCGTGTGTCTTATTTACAAGGATGCTCCATATCGCCCCCCCCCCCCTCCCCACACACACCGCACGTCTCAACCTGCTAGCCTAGCTTAGACCTCAGTCTCCCAGTAGCAGCTGTCGCTATGGGTGAATGTCACATACGGCTGCCAAGCAACAGCAAATAGACCCCACTGTCCACTAAAAGGGTCCACTCTCCTATTTCACTGCCTGCCCAGCAGGGATCGCGACGCAAACACACACGTACACACAACACAAAAACACAAAGTTATGGGTCTGGTGCATTGAACTTGCTGTGGGTGGGAAGAAGTGTAATGTTGGTGGAGAGGATAAGGCAGACATATATTCCAAAGCACTAATACATTACATTGCATGTATTTTCCAAAACAAAGGTGTAGTGCATTGAAGTTATTGTGGCTGGGGAAATTATGTTGGCCAAGAAGATAAGGTGGCTAGTGACCTATCCAAGATAGCACATAGCATAGCAATAACCACAAAACACAAGGTAGGCTTGAAAATGCCTCTTGCTGCGCAGTCCAATAGACATCCATCTTGTTCAAACTACCTCTGTTGTTTTACTGCATTGATGACATTGCCTTCAAGATGTCCACTCTCTGACCCCCCCCCCCCCCAAGGCCTTAAAGCACTAAAGGCACTCATAGCTATAAATGCCATGATAGACATAGCTGCATCGGCTATCCCTATAGGCAGTGTCTGGTCTACATTTCTTACAAGTGCCCTTAACTGCTCGGCTCATAACTGCACAGGCCAATGAGGAGCAGACGGGAGGACGGCCACGGAGAGGAACCCAGAGAGAGAAGAGAGTAATTACAGGGCAGAAAACTATAGGACAGGCAGAGGGAGGGCCCTGCAGACCAGGCACAGCAACAACAAAAGCATGTCGAAACAAAGGCGCCGCGTTCTGGAGGGAGATGGACCTTCTCTCACTCGTCCATTGCAGGAGGTTGACAGATTTGTACACGGTGGCACTATTTGTTTTTGTTGTTGTTTTTTTGGTGTTTGTTTGGTGGACGGCAGCGCCATAAGGAACAGTAAAGGCGGGTCAGAAGTTGTAGAACTTTATGCTGGCCGCCTGCACTCGCTTCATTCCACCCAACGCAACAGTCTGGTTAAGATCAGGACTCTAGGCGCTTATGGCACTAGACACTATCGCCAATAAATTATAATACATTCAACTCAGTGCACAGATTGTCATGAAGTAAGATCCAAGACCAGACAGTGCACACAAAGAAAAAATAACAACATAATATGATCCAAACTAACTACGATTTAAGGCTTTTCAAACCATTAGACAGGTTTAAGTAGGTTAAAAATATATACAGCCAATTGTGCAAATCTCTCGAGGTAAACTTGAGTCGTGTACGTTCGTACGTGCAAACACACTCAGCTGGCTCTCCTGCTTTGTTCTAGCTTCGCAAAGATCTCTTTTTTTTCCCTGTGTTCAGTGTGGGTGTATCCAACTGTGACAAGCTGCCTGGCTGACGCAGCCCTCTGGAAACTCTGGAGCGTCCCAGTGGACCGGAGCTCACACTGCTAGCAGCTTAGCACTCTGGTTCACCTCCTGACTTTGTCACTCATTTACATCTCTCTCGCTCTTACACACACACACACACACACTCTAAAAACCCCAACAAAAGGAGTGATTAGGTTTAAAATAGTATATAAAAGGTTAATAATTAGATACATTGCTCCAATTTACATGTCCAATTGGCATGGAAAAAGTTTTTCACTTCTGCATTTGTTTTTTTATAGATTTGCATGATCTTCTTCCAAAAGAGTATTTGAATGTGCAGTATAAAGGAGAATCCAACGCTAAGACCACGGCATTACTATGTCTATTTGACTATTTGATGTTGTTTTTTATCATAACATTTATATACTTGGTTGCAATCCTTTTTCTATCAAATTTCTATCAAACTGTTTGTAGCCGATGGATAAACACATAACAAAAAAAAAAGGGGGGTTCATACATCAGGGCATATTCATCATCTTGTTTTTATGTAATATAATGCTTTTTTTGGTCCTCGGTGGTCAACGATTATTACACCAAGGTATCGTCAGGAATGATAAATGACTTTCAGACAGCTATGGCCAACTGGGAATACCACCTCATCCCTGTTTCCGTTGGCTGTTTCCGTTGATTATAAAAGAAAAAACAATCCAACAGGAACACCTGTTCGTCAAAACTTACATTGTCATTGTCTGAACCCCTGTGACATGGCACTTTCACCATTGTCCTTGGTCTCTTACACTGTGAACAGATCTTTTTCACCAGCTAACGGCTAGCTGGCTTGGTAAGCAGTAAGTGATGACCAGGGCCCCTGCTGAAGCTGGCAGTGCTCGTTAGTGGGAGATTTAAAAACACTGACACCAGGGGGTCCCACATGACAGCTAATGTCTGGGCGACGGGGTGTTGACACGAGGGGGTGCGTCGTTACTTCACCCAGTGGGTTTGAGGCTTGGTGGCAAAGGAGCTGCTTTCAAGCGTGTGAAACAGGCGCACGTTTTTCTTTTATTGATACTCTCCGAGCCTGTGGAGTGTGAGGTCTGAGGTCTTAAGTAAGCACTGGGGCGCATTTGTTTTGAATGAGATTAGAAGGATGTTTAGCAAAGCTTCTGAATGATATAAAACATTCCGTGAGAAAGTATGCTCTAAGAGAAATGGGTCTGAGGACTTGAGAAACTTAAGAGAAATAAATGGCAGAGGAGTATGCCTGTTTGGACACAGAGTAAACTCTTCATTGGATATTAATGACAATTCGCAATTCAGTTTTCTTCTCCAGAAGTAACTGCAAATCAAGTGGAAATTTGTCTTATGTCACTATCTCCATGGAAGTTTGTACAAATTTGTAGGTATTTGTGTTATATTTCTGAAAAAAAATCATTTAAATAGTACGAGAAAATAAAAATATACTGTTATATGATATATACAGTATATATTGGTTGTAGATTTCTTTAACATTCATTTCAAACTTGTATTAAGAGACACAGTTTGAAGATGATAGTTTACAGTGTATTAATAGAAAGCTGTAATATACTCCAGATGTCAATCCGATCATCAGATCATCATACAAAATTCAAATGTAAAATAATTTGGTTTATACAGTGGTTTATTCAACCAGCATGAATGACCTGTTGCAATTTCACTAATGTGCTAACTTTTAGCTAACAGTTTCTTGAATATCATTTCATTTTTCCCCTAAACACCAGTGCCTATAGTAACCTCTTTTTAAGTTTGCCTTAACAGCAGTGCTTTTGTAGGAATATAAATCTGGAACACATTATGTTTTCAAAGCAGTGGCAGCCATGTTTTTCATCTGTGGTCACAGATGTATCTCATGTATTTCCCCAGATCTTACTGGTCAAAAAGAACAAATATCAGAAAAGTTTTACGTTGTTCAAATGCAGGATTTAATGGTTCAGTGATTTAATGACTAAAATTGCCCATGATGACATAAAAGGCTAAATTATAGACGTTAATTCACCCTGTTTTGGGACTGTGATTATGGGTTAAACATACTGGTGACAAAGCTGTGTTGAAAGTATTTCTCTTAATTGCAAGGGGGTGGTAGATGAATCAATGATGACTAGTACACGGATCGGGACGCATTTCAAGAGAATCTCACATTGCTATTCTTGGTCTCTGTGTGCGGTCACTGTCAGCAGCAGGATAAAGCATTTTCAAACCCACTTTGAAACTAACGCATTTGATGCATTTGAATAGGCAAAATGTCAGTCCAACTGCTGCCAACAAACCACCTAGCAATATCCGCCAAACCCTTTTGCACCTCCTCGGTTGCCTTATTCCTTAGCTACTGCAAAGGCGTTGCTCATAATTATGATGGATTAGACTGCGGCTCTGCTTTCAGCCTCTGCACTGTAATTGTTTTGCAGATGTTGCAGATGTGACATGCATTAATAATAAGGGTGGCACAGAAAAATCAATGGCGCCCCGTGCAGGAGGGGGAAGGGGGTTTGGAAGAGATGAGGATTAAAGGCCTTCCTGGGCTCAGCTTAAACAGAGATACTCGACAGAGATTTGTTTCTGCATGATAAAACCTTATTCAGAGGTCGACCTGTATAGCTTGGTAACAGCTTTATAAAAAGGGCTGCATCCCTGTAACAGAATATCTTATGAGGAATGCACTAGGCAAATTTGATACCAAGTTTGAACAACAGAAAAAAACGAACAGCATCGGAAATGTGTTATTTCAAAAGGGAAGATGTATTGCTCAAACTAGCTGAACAAGTAACTGCCAGAGCATGAGTCATTGTATGAATCATGCATGATTCCCATTATTCAAACGGCCCACAATAATGTCAGCAATAAAAACAACATGCCCATGATGCAGTTCAGTCATCGCTGAACTGCAGTTGTGTTATTTTCAGTTGTGCTCTTTTCCAGCCTTTCGAAACTGGATTAGTAGAATGTAATTATTAGTATGTAGTATGAATGTAATCAATGTAAATAGTATTGAAATATTGAACAAGAATAAAAAGGAGTTCAAGGATGTACTTCATCCCAAATTCACCCAGATGGTGGATGAACAAACACCCTTCTCCGTCTGACCAATATACTAGAACACATTACTGACAACAATTTCATAATAAACCATGTTCAAGATGTACACACAAATAGATAAAATAATGATTATTATATATACGAGTATTCCTATCATGGCAAGCCATATTGGTGTGTGTGTGTGTGTGTGTGTGTGTGTGTGTGTGTGTGTGTGTGTTTACATGTATTGAAAGGATAAAGATCAAACTCATGATAACTGAAAACACATGAATTACTTTTTAGGTTTTAAAGGATCAAAGCATAGATGCATAATTACACAATCAAGCCATATCTATCAGTGTCTTGCCCTGAAAATATTCAGTATGACCGATTTGAGTCGAATATTTTTCAATTTCTGTTCTGACCTCTGTGTTGTCTTTCTACATGGCACATTGACAGTAAGAGTGTGTGGACGAGATTGGGTTGAATATCATATTAATATAATATAATATATCAATACTATATAATGTGTTTAATTCACTTTAGCATATTTTGCAAATGAAAGACAAGACAAATGTCCAAACAATAAAGTGTATGTTTTTCTAAAAGCATTGCATGACTTTTGGATCTCACACCATCTCCATCTCTGTTGTGTTGTACAGGACGCACAGAGGGCAGCTTCGTGGATGGACTCTGAGCAGACCAGATGGAAACAGAACAGTCGAACCATGAGACGGAAGAAAGTCTGATATTAGCACACTTTGGCAACTCTCAGAACCCAAACCCGGCGGTTACTACCAAACTCCACAATGGAACCCAGTCTCCCGATGGAGCACGGATTAATGGACCCGAGAACTGGAACCATTACAAGCCCAGTGCAGGGGTCAACGCCATGAAAAGAACTCAAGAGAACTGCAACAGCCCTGGTTCAGAACAGGGGCTATTCAGTCCAGGGCCTTACGCCATGAACGGGGAGTTGAAGCATGCACTACCAGATGACTCTTTGTTGGTTCACCAGCCTAAGAAACTCAAAATGGACTCTGAAATGAAAGGAAATGAGGATATGAGCTCCAGTCTGGTAGAAGACTTTTCTGAGCTGACAAAGGAGACAGATTTTGACTGCAATGGCCTGCAGGAGACAAAACTGGACAAAATAAACAGTAATTTCCCAAATGGGGATATTTTTTGCCATTCAAGACAACCATTTTCCATTTCCAATGGTGCTACAGCCTCCCCACCAACAATGGAAGGCACTCCGGGTGATCTTTTAGAGAAGACACTGTCTCAGTATTACCCTGAACAGGTTTCCATTGCGCCACAACCATCTGGTTCACTGCCAGTGGCCGTGAATGGATCTCTAGCAAAAAAGCTGCCCAATCAAGGTGCTCAACACCTCTCTTTAAGCTCAGGTTACCCAAATTCAACTCAGATGCCTGCCTCAATGCAACAGAAAGCTAGACCAGGCCACAATAATGAGAATGGTTACAACTCTGCTCCCTATATATTGAACGGATACTCCAAGAACTATGAAGCAGAGCACCAGCAGCAGCAGCAGCAGCAGCAAGCTTACCCTGGTCAGGAACGTGACTTTGCACGGGGGCAAGTGGGCGAGCGACCTGCCAACGGCTCACAACATCAAAATGATCTGAAATGCTATCCAAAGAATCCTGACGGCATGTATAAGAAATCTAACCAGGAGTTTAATCAGAACTCCTTCCAGGAGCATAGCATGCCTCCCCAGGCAGGGAAAGGATGCGAGTCGGAGGGTTTTCCCAACCCAGGATTAAAAGGAATGAGGCAGAGTGAGGAGCCTGGTTCTGGCAATCAATCCGAAAATGATGGGGGGCTCCAATACAACATGCAACCCCAGATGCAGCACTTTCAACAACGTTCTGGGAGCTTGTGTAGAGCTGGGCCAGACAGTGTTGGCTCTATGGGGCCTAAATCGGTAAACCGACAAAGAGCACCAAAAATTCAGCAGTCTCATCAAGCTGGGATAGAAAATGGGCTGGATAGCCAGACCCAGCAGGGCAGCAACTTATGCCCCGCACCCGGACAGGGGCAGTGGATGGACCGAAACACGCCTCAATCCGAGCAGCAATCGAGCAGCGGCCCGCCATCCAAAACACAAGAGCAAGATATGTGGGAAGACTTTCTGAACAGGCCTCAGTCAGATCAGCAGCCACCAAATCCCAAAGCCAATGTGCAGATGTTGCAGACCGACTCAGTGCAACGCTTTCAAACCCAGGAAGGTTTTACAGATAACACCTCAGAGTCAAACACTTTCCAGCAGCAGCAGCAGATGAAACAGGAGCAAATGCAGGTCCAATCCCATTGTGCTCAAAGTCAGCACAACACTGCCCCTGAGTGGCAGCAATCTAATTCTAAAACAGCTCCAATGCAGCAGGCTCTTTCCCAGCAGTGCAACCTTTCTGACCAGACAAGTCACTGCTATCGCACTCCGATGCAGCAAGAGCACTTACACGACGTAGACCCAGACCTGCAGGAAATACTGTCACCAGAATTCTTACCAACACAACAGCACTGTCTAGAGCGGCCCGTGTCACATCCGCCCCAGTTTGAAGGGCAGCAGCTCAAGTCCCCCAACTACAGACCCCACAGTCAGCCTCATCCAGGTCAGCAGCAGTTCCAGACCAACCAGCAGGGGAGAAACTCTGTACAGTCCAACATCCAACACACTCAGCAAAGTGACCAAGCTTTTGGTTACAGCAACACTGTGGAAAGACAGCAACATCAGAGGCAACAGTTTGGCACAGTGAATCAAGGGAGCGGGGGCTTTAAACAATGCAACCCTCAGCAGCAGCCTGCACTACATTGTCATCAACCCAACCATACTGACTTCCAAAACACAACAGCGCGCTCCAATGCCCAAATGCCACTCGGCACATTGAACCAACAGGGTTCAGGACAGATATATCCTAAGGAAGAACAGCAGCAGAAAGATGTGTGTTCTCAAATACAGAGGGGATACCAACAACCTCTTGGAACTGGGGGTAACCAGGGAGACTTTCAGAGGCATGCAGCCCTGCGAATGCACCTTTTACAGCGGCAGGAGCGCCATGGACCACCATATCCACCTCAAAACCTTGGTGACAAACAAGGCCCAATACCTGTGAAAATGGAAAATGGACCCCGATTTGCATCACCAGGAATACATCAGCAGGAGTATCAGAGGCGAGAGATGGCCATGGGAAATGCACAGGTCAAGCAGGAGTTTACTCAATCCATGTGCAAACAAAGCAACAAGCCAGGGAGCATCCTGGCCACCATGGAACAAAGCCTGAGGCAGTATCAGCTTTCCCCTGTGTTTGAGAAGAAGTCCTTTGTCCTCAATTCTCCTCAGGTAAAGGTGGAGTCTTCAGGGGCTGTCACAATACTGTCAACGAACGCAGATCTGGGCGGAGGGGAGTCTGGGATCATTTCCAGCCCTGCCTCTATAAGAAGACCCAATGACTTCACACCCAAGAAGGAGCATTCCCTCCAGAGCTTTATTGAATCTCCTATGAAGCTACTGGATACCCCCATAAAGAACCTACTAGACACTCCTATCAAAACACAGTATGACATTGCATCTTGTCACTGTGTTGGTAAGTATCATTGTGTTACAATAATCCAATTATCACAAGCGGCAAAACATACATTTATAACCTGCTGATCTTGCATATTACGGTATCAATATGTGTGGGTTTTCTCCCTAGAACAAATCAGTGAGAAGGACGAGGGCCCTTATTACACCCACTTGGGGGCAGCACCAAGTGTCCCAGCTATACGAGAAGTCATGGAGAAAAGGCATGTGATTAATTTATTAAAAACACCATTTAAAGAGATGATGTTGATGAATCTTAATTCCATGTGTGTTCAGTACTTATGTTGTGCTTCTTCTGTGATCGCTCTTCAATAGGTCTGGGCTAACCGGTCGTGCCCTCCGAATTGAGAAAGTAGTTTACACAGGCAAGGAGGGGAAAAGCACACAAGGATGTCCTATTGCCAAATGGGTATGAAGGTTTTGCATTTCATTTGTATATGGGGTAGCATAGTCGCTACTAGGGTGTCTCCCAGCCAGAAGTACTGGGCTTAATTGCAGGTCATTCATATTGCAGGTCATTCGACGTGGCAGCGTTGAAGAGAAAGTGCTGGTGTTGGTGCGGCAGCGTGCGGGACATACATGTGAGACCTCCTGCATCATCGTGGTCATTCTAATCTGGGAGGGCATCCCTCGAAATCTGGCCGACCATCTCTACCTCGAGTTGAGCAGCACTTTAACCAAGCACGGAGCGCACACCCAGAGACGCTGCGCAATCAACGAGGAGTGAGTACAGCTAATCACCACTTGAACCTTTATGAAACTTTATGTAAATATCACCATAATCTATAACCCAGGTTTCATTCCATCTCCAGCATTGGGAATTTTGGGGGGATTTTAGAAACAGTTTTTTGATAGAATTAGTATGATTTATTAATCAACATCATCCACGATATTTGGGTTCCTTTCTATGTACATCTTGACAACATTCCCATCACTTTTTCTTTGTCATGTAGGAGGACATGCGCCTGCCAAGGACTAAATCCTGAAGCCTGTGGAGCATCCTTCTCTTTCGGCTGTTCCTGGAGCATGTATTATAATGGCTGCAAGTTTGCTAGGAGCAAAGTTCCAAGGAAATTCAAGCTACTTGGAGATGATAGTAAAGAGGTATATCCTAAAACTCGATAGTACTTTGGGCAATGGGATATACATAATCAGATATCTTTAATGTTGGTTTTAACACACTTGTCTTTCCAGGAGGGAAAACTGGAGCAAAATCTACAAAACCTAGCCACTATAATGGGGCCAATGTATAAATCATTAGCACCTGACGCTTATGCTAACCAGGTAGGTTGTTTTCAAAACAGTACCTCAACCAAGTTGAATTCATTAATACACAGGACAAGATGTTACTATCCCTTGTGCCATCATCCAAGGTAAACACATGTAGAAGCCCAGCTCAGATAAGACCAAGCATGCAACACACGAGTGACAAAACCACCATTAGGTGCAACACCATAGCAGACATCAGGCTACGCCATCATAAATCTACAGAGTCATTCCTCAGGTGGCACCATTCACCCATTACCTAGCCTAGCCAACAGCGGTATGCTGCTCATCATTGGGGTTATCAAGTGGGCACCTTCATTTGGTGTTTCGTTAAGTTAGGCCCATGACACCTCAAGAAGGCTTAACTGTGTATTTCAGCGTCCTGGAAACATACCCGTCTATGCCAACACCACACAATTCTATCTATGCCAACACCACACAATTCTAAACCTCACCATTTAGCGAGCGCCTGCCATCACCGTAGCCTTTCATGCACCGTCCACCTATGCCCAACTCCTTTAGGAGTGCAAAAGCAGACTTTGCCACAAAGCCTCAGCAGCCAAGACAAACTTATTTAAACCAAGTTGAAATAATTATTTGTTTCAACAATTGATGACAAATCCAAATTTCTATGATATATATATATATGACCTTTAAATAAACCATAAAGAAAACTAGATGGCAACATGAACTGAAATAAATGTCTCAACATTGAATACTTTGTTGTGTAGGTGGAACATGAACACAGAGCTCCAGATTGTCGCCTAGGGCAGACTGAGGGCCGTCCTTTCTCTGGTGTCACTGCGTGCATGGACTTCTGTGCCCATGCTCACAGAGACCTCCACAATATGCAAGGTGGAAGCACCGTGGTAAGCAAATGCACAGGAATCTACATGATGTTACATTATGCACGCCTATAGCACATGCAAACATTCAATATTAATGTCCTTGGGCACCAAGCCCAAGGACCTGTATGGTACCAAATTATTACTACTTCACTTGTCATAATTGTGTGTATTTTATAGTTTATGAATACCGCATAGCACTAGCATGCACATCATATAATCGGCGCATGGTTCCAAACTAAAATCAAAGAAACATAAGTCTGTTCACTATGTGAAGATGGTGCTTGCAGGGGTTGTAATTTGCATTTCAAAGAAAGTAAACTTAATGCTACGTATTTTTTTCAGGTTTGCACCTTGACCAGAGAGGATAACCGGGACGTAGGCAAGATACCGGAGGATGAACAACTTCATGTCTTGCCTCTGTACAAGGCCTCCAATACGGATGAATATGGCAGTGAGGAAGGCCAGCAGGAGAAAATCAAAACTGGTGCCATACAGGTCCTTAATGCCTTCCGACGCCAGATTCGCATGCTCTCAGAACCTGCAAAGTCCTGCCGGCAGAAGAAGTTGGAAAAAAAAGCAGCGGCCAACAAGAACGCCGGTTTGGATATTAAGACCGAGAAGAATCTCCAGGCCAAGTCGAAGGCTGGCACTTACGAAAACATCGCTCAGAACACTGCTGTGACAGGTAGGTAGATTGTTTGTGGCGTTTGATGTAGTGGCTTGGGAATGGTTCAGGCAGAACATTAATATGTGATATGATAACAATTTAGCGATTTAACCGTCAATGATTCGATTACATGACTTTCCATTGCTGAAGAAGGATAATGAAGCCTTCCGTCATCTTTACATTTCTTCCAGGACCTGTTCCAGGGTCTATGGCAGCGGCAGCACAAGCGGGTCCGTCGCCACACCGCGTTGGCGTCCACCCACAGCAGCTACACCCACAGCAGCACGCCAACATCCTCCCCACATACCCTGGATCCCCACACCCGGCCAGCTATCCAGGGTTCTCCATCCATTCTGGGTCCTTTCCGAGCACTTCGAAGGCAGGTGGCATGTACCCCACGCCAACACCAACCAGCCCTTATCCGTCTCCACTTCATGTTCCCAATTCCTACATGAATGGGACAAACTCTCCTTACCCAGGGTATCAGTGTAACGGAGGAATGCCCCTGGATAATTATCACCCTTATTATGCATCAAACCCAAAGCACCTTGATATATATCGGCAACAGAGGCCAGCGCTTTACCCAGAGCAGCAGTACGGTGTACATCAACGCTATCCACCGAGGTATGGAGAACCAGGTTTGCAGGTCAATGGTTACAGCGCCTGCAGCATGAGGCCAGGTGTTCATCCCATGGGCACTTACCCCCCCTATGGACCTAATGGAGCAACAAATGCACATCTTATGGATGCACTCTCTAGAGCCCCCTCAACACACCCTGGGCTGAACTATGAAGTTGCCATGAAAAATGGCAATCAGTTCGGAGGATACCCAAATCCATACCTCCCTCAGAGTCCACAAATGTTCCCCCCTGGTCAAGATCCTTTCCGCATGCCGATCAAGCAGGAAATGGGCCTTCCGGGTCCACAGGTGCTTCCCCCAGCGTTGGGGAGTGAGTGTCTAACTCCACAGGCACAATTTGGTGTTCCCAATGGCAACCTGCAAGGTGCTAGCATTAAACAGGAGCCTGGGACACCAAACACGCCCACAACCCCACAGAAACCCGAGATGTGGTCCGACAACGAGCACAACTTCTTGGACCCGGACATTGGTGGCGTGGCGGTGGCCCCCAGTCACGGTTCCATCCTGATCGAATGCGCAAAGCGGGAACTCCATGCAACAACGCCAGTTAAAAACCCAGACCGCAACCACCCAACACGCATCTCCCTGGTCTTCTACCAGCACAAGAACATGAACGAGGCAAAGCACGGGTTGGCCCTATGGGAAGCCAAGATGGCGGAGAAAGCTAGAGAGAAGGAAGAAGATGCAGAGAGGAACGGGGGCGAGGTCACCCCCAGTAAAAGCGGTGGAAAGAAAGGGGTCAAACGAGAGCACCCGGAGTCATCTGAATCAACCCGGGAGCCGACTTACAAGCGTTTCATCCAGACACTCTTAGAGGGCTCTCTGTCCGGCACTACCAACACCTATGTCAGTACAACCCCCTACGCATTCACTAAGGTCACTGGGCCCTACAGTCGATTTGTGTAGGACAAGGAAAGGATACTGAGGAATAAGACATTATATTCCTACAAACAGGTGCTACATTTACTAGGGATGACATACAAGAGCCCTAAGCACCAATGGTCTGATAAATAACACACCTTTTTTCACAGAGAAACAGTGTTAGAAGAAATGTGAACTTCAGATCAGTTAAGATGGCAACCACAACCGCAAGTCTTTCACCTCTCTAAATAGCAAGCTTTACTCGTAAGTTGAACCCAACATAATATTTATTTTTGTTTAACTACTTTTTGCAAGATACACACTGTCAAAACGCTGGTGCTGTCAGTCTGATACAACAGGACTTGTTTATACTGGAAACAGGTTTCTTTTCTATGAACTATGACTATTTTTCTTAAAAGATATTCACTTGGAGATAAAATCTTGGCAAAAAAAACACTGATTTTGTGATAGGCCTAACTTATGTTAAAGAATACCTAATACTGTTTTCTTTAATCCAAATGCTTTTACACGATCGCTGCACCACTTTATAGGAGTGGCAAACACTTAAATTATGTTTCAGTCCTCAAAAAACAGAATCATTATCAAATCATCAGCAACTTGACTACTTTACAAAATCTTTATTAGAGCACTTTTGATAACAACATAAATGCTACAGCTTAAAATTTGAATTGTTAAGTTTGTGCTAATTCTATTGCTACAATACAATAATTACTTCCTAATGATATTCACAGTGAAATTACAATATGCATTACAAAAGGATTACAAGTGTAATTATAGTCTGCAAAACCGAGAAAACAGATTTTTCACTTGCATTTTATTGGTGCTTCTTTCACTATTCTATGTCCTTTATACTGTTTATTTTTGAGCCATCCTTATGGTGCTTTTTTTAATATATATTTTCACGAGAAAAAAATCAATGTACAGCTACTTGATTCATAATGGGGTTACAATTCTGTCTTTGGCTGTTTCCGGGTTGCTGGCCATAGGTTCACTGAACAAATCTGATGTGAATATTTCATTTAGTGTTGTGACTGTTGCATTCACTACACATGTGTTGTTCATACACTGAGGAACATGATGCAGGGTTAGTTCAGTGGTGCTGGTATTTCAGAAGGCAGCTGGCATGCTGTGGGGGTCTTTAAAATATTGTAAACCAACTGTAAGATACAAAAAGGTTTTGTACAGTAAATTAATTTTCAAATTTATGCTTAAGATTTTAATGTTGTAAAGAAGTAGTCTCAGACTTTTTTTTTTCATTTTATGTCTTTTATGCGTTGAAACTGTTTTTATTTCATATGGTGCTATTTGACATAGTAGTTACATAATGTGAGACTCATGAGGCTGATGAATGATATACAGTATCTACCTGTCATATACCTCAGAACATGCTTGGCAATAGGATAACATAACAAAGGTTTATTTTAGTCTTTTATCCTTCCTTGATTACTCAAAAACGTTCACACTTGCTGAATATTCAGGTTACCAACAGGCCGAGAAGTTTATTTCTATCCCTTTTTTGTTATCGATCTGCAAGAAAGAATTACTTAAACTTGAATCTTTGATGTTACTGCAAATCAGGGACATTTTCAACTAAGTACGTCTAAACCTCCATCTTGATTCAGTTTGTCTTTTTCGCCTCATTCAGGGACTTGCCTTCAGAATCCCATTAGAAATTCTTGTATGCCATACCTAAAACAAAACTTATTTTGTAAGTAAAAAAATGCATTCATAAGTTATTTTATAGTTAGTAGCCTGGTTGTAACCTTATGAAAAAAAGTCATTTGAATTTATAATGCACTGAGTTGACTAAAGGGAAAGTATGACACTTACTTGTGATGAGTAATGTAGTTATATTTAGCTAAAAAAGCAAGACCAGGGCAGTTATTATAGTAGTTGCACACCATTGTGCTTGGGTATAGTTCAAATTTATTTATAACCACTAAGCAATTGTATAATGATAATTTTGCCCCGTTTAATTGATTTAATTGATGTAATGTATAATGGAATGAGTTATGTATGAGTGACCCCAATCTTTAACATATATTCTATCAATTTCTTAAAGCACTTAATTTCTTTTTCAGGTAAAAAATGTAATAAAGAATTACTTTATTTAAAATAGATTGTAAATGTGTTAAGGAAAAATAATTTATGTCACATTGTACATACCATTCATTTGTATTACACAAATACAACTCACCCTTTGTTGTTGATATTGTAGGTTCATGTAGTTTTGTCAAATATACTAATCCATCAAGTACCAATCCTAAAGTAAACATGTTTTCTTTCTTTCTTTTTTTTTGAGTTAACAGAAAACCCCAGTCAGATAAATTTAGGAAGTCTTTGTAAATACTAGACTCCATATCCACAGCAATTTTTACAGTTCTAAGAACCGGTTAGCAAAACCCTTCAAAATTAGTATTTGTACTTTTCCCATTTTGTAGAGAAATTATAAAATGATTATGTTGTACAGGACCCAGCTGAAGTAGCAAGTTGCGTAAGATAAGGTGATTTATAGCGGGTTTTAAGCATAGCCATACTCGAGGATCAACATTACTTGAATGACTTTGAGAGCTTAACTTATGAACAAAAGGTGCTAAGCTCTGATGTTATGCTAGCAGTTGATAAGCAGAGGTTTGCAATTAGACACTAAAAAGGTTAAAAATGTGCAAATTCCTGCTTTAAAAAAAAGACTTCCCTAGTTTTCCTGAAGTATGGTATGCTAAAAATTTAATTAAAGGTTAGATACTGTAAGTAATGTAATGTACTGAACGCAGTTTATTTGAAAGCTGTTCATTATATCATTCCTGTTATTGCTAAGATGTGGGTGTTTTTAATAAAGGTTATATTTATTTAATGCACTTTGATTTGATTCTCAACTTAATATACATGCCTTCCTCGATACACATTTTCTTCCAATGGAAAGGTAAGTTTAGTAAAACGGGGCAAAGAATGTGATGTTTACAGCATATGATGATTTATTATTTCAAATGAATAATGTATTTGCTCAGTACAAAAAGAAATGTCTTAAAAACTAAACATAAAACATGTCATGTGATGGGTCACATTATATAAGCTTAACATGCAACCCTAGTTGCTGATAACTAACTTTTTAGAAAGTGGAAATAAGTACAGATTGCAGATAAGATTTCAGCCCAAAAAATACTGAAATTCTCTACAATAGTAGTAGCCCAGATTATCAGTGATCAACTTATTTTTTTGCAAACTAATTTTTGCAAACTTTACAAAAAAAAAAAATACAGTATATATATATATATATTCCATGTATTCTTAAAGCCTAAAATACATTTTGGTTCAAAACAAAATATTCCAAAAAGTTTATTTTACCTTCAATCCTTTTAGTGACATGGTTTTGAAAAAGAGCAGTTCAAAATGTCATTATAGTCATTATTAATAATAGCATTAGAGTTTTTCTTTCTTGTATTAAATGTTGGTGGGACCAAAAGAGAGATCATAGACTTTCTGCATAAACGTGGACACAGTGCTTACAAAATGAGACGCGGCACGAGAAGGTCTTTCAGTGGACCATAGTTTTTGTTGTTTTGAGCACCATCTTGAGGACGCCTGAATCCCTTCAGAGAAAATGCCACTTGTCCACTGTACATGGGAATAAGTGTATGAAAGGCACAATCAAACATGAATGAAGTAAAGAAAAAAATGCATTAGCTTCTAAATGAATCAATATGTTAAATATTGTTAAACATGTGCAACATACTTTTTATCATTTTAGCGTAGCTGTACTTATTTTTTAATATAAAAAAGGGAAAAACAAGAAATTGTGTTCAATAACATGTGCTGAGATTTTCCCTTTAAAGACCTATTATTGAGTCCTATACAGCCAGTTGCATAAGGACATTGTGCAGAATAATATCTTAATTGCATCAGGTGATCAAGCTCTATTGGTACACAACACAGAACACAGTTGAACACAGTTTAACCTACAGGAAAGACATCGACTTCCTCTAGCTGTTTTGTTCTGCTTGTGTTTAGTGATTTACTATGTTTGAGAGAGCATTAAAGGCAGTTACGGATCACTAGGTTACTATTTGGACTTACAATGAATAGCTAACATTCCCCCAAAACTTCTGCAGAAGAATGAACTCCACAATTAGATGTACCAAGTTCTTAGTTATTATATTAGTATTGCTGTGTATTTACACCATTGACTGACCAAGAATGTGTCACTTTGCAAGTGTGGAGTTATCATAGACACTTGAAGTTTCCTTAAGAATAATCAAACTAATCATGTCACTTGTAGTAACCACTCGCTGACATAGCTGTTCTTTTGTGGTGTTACATAGTTCATGTTAACTAGTTAGCCGTTTTTCAAAACTTACCCCCAGGAGACAAAGGAAGGGCGTTTCCCAGCACAGGAGCCTGAGGAACGTTAAAGGTGCTGCAGTTAACATTTGAGAGTCATAAAGAGAGCAGAATATTTTGAAAATAAACAAACCCAAAAAACCCTAAACTGTGCTGTGTGTGTGTGTGTGTATATATATAGTATATGTGTATATAATATATTCATCTTACCGATTCAACCACTTTTCGGGCGTCCTCCGAACTGCACGTGAAGGGGCTCTCACAAACACTAGTATTTTTACTGTTATAAACGAAGAAAACAATGTGTAAACCACCGCCCCACTGCTCAATATTTCAACTAAAATGTTGTTGGCCTACACTTATCAAGTACCATGCACATAAATGTAGAGATAAATAGACATGCATGCACACTCACCATTCTATCTCTCCACCCTGGGTGTTCTTCAGCATGAGGGCCTTCCAGTGCTCATGAGTAGATTTAATTATCTTCAGGGCAAAATCCTTAACCAAGTGGCCAATTACAGATAGCAACAGAACAGTTTAAACAGGTTATGTATTGTGTTTTGATGCGTAAACTCATGCAGTTTACATGACTGTCCAACTTGATGCATAAAACCAAAGCACATCACACAATAACTTTAAATCAAAAGTCAACGTGCAAAGAGGACCTACTTTATCTTTAAACTGCCCGTTGAAGGCAAAACGGTTTTCAGGCTTTCCGTCTGGCAACTTGTATTTTTTGAACCAGTCAACCGTGGCTTCTAAATGACCAGGCTTCAGTTTGCGAACATCATCTATACCTAAAACACACACACACACACACACACACACACACAATTATGTTTATGTCTAAATAAAATCAAAAGGTTAAGCAGGACATACATGTTTAGTGCTGAGCCCGACTATTCAAGAACCTGTTCAGTAGGCAGGTATTTGAATCTCAATTCAGTATTCGACTGCTTTGGTTTCTTGAAATCTAAAAATGAACTTGACCTACTATTCAGGTTTAGGGCATCTGGATCATCAGCGTTGATGGCAATGACCTTCCAGTCGGTCTCTCCCTCATCAATCATGGCCAAGACGCCCAGGACTTTAACCTGGATGACCTGGCCGGGCTCACACACCTGGAGAAGCGCGTAAGCAACAGTGACATGATGAGCTACCCCGCGGTTGGAGCTGTGGCACTGTTGTATTCTGCTGTCAAGCACAGCCTCTGTGCAGCCCCTACCAGGGAGCCCACTTCACACACGTCTATGGGGTCGTTGTCGCCACAGCACTTGGTGTCTTTGTCCGTGTGGTTCGGGTCCTCCCATGTCTGTCAAAACACACCTGCCTTTAGTACAGTTGGAAAACCTGCCAAGAGGGGGCAGTATGGGTGCCAATCTCATTAGGGCTGAAGGTGTGAATCCAATCTCTGACTATACAGAATGAGTTTCATCATGAGTCTGGCTGACAGGAGCTGAAGCTGCGCTCTTTTTGAAAAAAGGGGAAATATTTATAGTCGTTTCCCGAAATTAAGTAATCATTTAACAGGTCACGTTCATAACTTTCAAGCTTTAACTGTGCACACAAAGAGCTTCACGGTTTGTGTACATATCAACAGTGGATAATACAACCTCTCTTACAGGGAGATTTCTTTAGACGCTGCCTTCAAGTCACTTTCTATGGGTCTTTTTTTTATTGGAGAGTGCTTATTGTGTCATTCCTATTCAAAAAAAACACTGACAATAGCTCACTAGGGTTTCCCCTACCTGTGGGAGCGCCCCGTAGTTCCAAATGTAGCCCTTGTGTGGGAAGACGTTAGCCACGAAGCGAAGAGCTCCTTTCTTCACATCCTGTTTGATTGGGTTTAGCACCTCTTTCGTAGCAATCTGGAGAACAAAGGAACATATATAGAGACAGACTGTCTTTGCAGGTCATTGGGAAGATGATGATTAGAAATATTATTGGATATCAAGTTTTTCTTTTAAGATAAAAAAAAAAAGAGAACATACAATTTTGTTTGCTAAACCCTCAGGGGAATTGTTGAGATGCAAATAAATCAGGATTTGTGTTAAACTCACCCCCTCTCGAGGTGTACACTGGTGTTCTGATAAGAAACTAAATTAGTGTTGAGCAGCTGCCATAGCTCTATCTATGACAGAAGAAATCAAAACATGTACAGTTCTAGCTAAATGTCAACACTGTGCTCATGACCAGGAGGATTAATATTCAAGAATTCCACCTGCTCGCCTCTCAGACTCTCTGTCTTTAAGTCCATGGGCAGTGGCATGTAAACACAGAATTAAACGTGTGATTAGTTTGTTGAACTTGTGAGTGGGGGTGACTTAAACACAAATCATGGCTCATTTACGAGTTGACAGAGACTATGTCAACACTTTACCTGAGTCTTAGCAAATTGTCCAAACCCTTTAAGGAAAATGTTTAGATTTACCTCCATTTTAGCGTTTGACCATCGAGGTACCTCGACAACCATGTTGAAAAGCACCTGAATTTGAACACAAAACGATTAAGACTACTTATTATGAATTGCTTAAAATAAAATTAAATGTTTGCATAGCTAGGCATTACCTCATTCGCCCCCTTCTTCATTTTCTTTGGTGGCACATCACTGTCCTATAACAAGGCAAACATTAAAACATAAAGTGAAGCGGGCAGTATTTCACTTATGTCATGTTTATCTACTTAACTGCTTTTTATCATTGCTCAAAGGCTAAAACCTGTGGGTTATCAGTCACCTTTTCCACCTCTGCGTGGAGTGGAATGTCATGGAATGGTGAGATGTATTTTCCTTCAGAGGTTTCTGGAAGAAAATTAATACACAGAAATTAAGCAAGGTTGCTTGGCCGAGAACATAAAGATACAATTGATGTCAAGCATTACGTAAATACATTAAAAAAGGTTACAACAACCATGAGTTAGTCCAGTGTGTACTTATTATCACGTACTCGATTCCTTTGTGTCTTGTGAAGGAATTGACAATAAAGCTACTTTGACTTTGACTTTTGACTTCTTCTCTGGTCTTGCAGTTCCAAGCAATTCTCATCTGATCAGTTTATTTACTGGTGAAGTAGCTTTCTATCATTTTTCATATTCCCCTTTTGTCACATAGCATTGCACTTCCAAATGTTGGTTTTTAATGACCTTATCTCGGGACAGTGAGTTTTCAGAAACCAGCAGTAGTTTGATCCCCAGTCCAGTGTTTTCTCCTTGCTGCTACTAACCACATGACCGAGGAGGTGGGATAAACGATGCGGCCTACAAGTCGAGAACGACTAAAAAGCGTTTTCTTCTATCAAACCGCATTCAAACTATTGCAACCAAACCGTGACTGTCACGTTAGCCTAACTACCCAACGGTATCCCTGACCTCCCCGTAAACCTGGCCGACTTGCCCGTTAACATTTTTGACACATCGGATAAACCCGTCGTTATAGACACACGACACACGTGTAACCACCGTTCCCGGTGTGATTTATTTGACTTACTAAAATATATCCTGTAGCTTGGAGAGTTTGGTTGTCCTCTCGCCTCCGTTTCATAATGCAACATTTTTCTGGAGTGCAGTGCTGCTGGTTGCGCGACAAACCTGCTCTTAGCGGCGGACTGAGAGCTAAGGCATTTCACTACGTTTCCCAGTGAGGACCGCACCAGCGCACTCATTGCAGCTGCTCGGTTTCACGAACTCTCCTTCCCAACGTGAGTTTGTTGTATTCGTTGTATTGACGTGAAAAGCGAATCTACGGAATCCGCGAAAGACCATTGAGTAGTCGTTCAGATTTCCGGTATGCTTTTCAAAATAAAATGACACACCGGTATTTCCAAAGTAAACACCCTTTTAGAAAAGCTCGTTTTGGGTCGAAGTGTCTGTTAGATATAAATCGCAAATCACTAAATAGTAAACTATTTAACCAATAAAGCAAGTCCCTAACAAGGGTACATGTCTTAAATGTGCCATTAAAAACAGAGCGTTTATCCGGACGTTTTCGCCGAGGCAGCCAGTCGTTGCTGTCGTTACTGCTGACGTCACTGTCACGCGCTTCATGAGTACACTGCCACCTTTGTTTGCGTTATTGTAGTCCACGTTCTTTACTACACCTACATCGCTGATTATTAGGTTTAATCAGTCTGTCACTCCGATACGACGGAATATGCGGAATATAAAGTAACTTTTCTGACCTGACCTGACCTGACCTGACCTGACACACCTCAAGGGACACCATATTTATTCTAATTTGCAGAACCATATACTCATAATACCAGTCATAACCAAGAATATATTGGTCATGATAGTAGTGCTACTATCCGTAGCGGGCCAATATTCGTGGTAGTTGTGGTAATAGTAGCAGTAAATACAGAATGGACAAAACACTGTATTAACAAGTGATTGGCATTTGGATAGTCTGCAATAAGACTAGATTTGTGGTGGTGTTTCTCAACCCCAGTTTGAAAAAAAAGCAACACACTGAAAAACCAAAAACACCTTTGTAAACTGCCCGAGCAGGTTACATTGTACGAACATCTGGCATCATTTGAACTTGGAACTGATAGTCGACCCTGCAGTCAATAATGAGATCAAAGTCCTGTATCCATTGTACCAAAAACAAATAGGAGTGCCAGCTGTCCACAGGCCTTATGTTTTACTGCTGTGTACCTTGAGGTATGTTTAAACAATATTCATACATCTTGACGCCAACATAAGAGCTGCACCAGCACACGACTCTGATTCTTATTGCCACACTGTTGTCAGAGTGCTTTGATGTGATGCCATTAGACGGAACTCGTGAAGCATTGCGTTCACATACTTCATTCCATGTTTCAGGTGGTTGGCTACATCCATATGGCTTGAATTCATTCACCCTGCCACTTAACATGCACACAAACATGCACTCACGCTCACACACTCTCAACGGAATAAATGTTTTCAGAAAATAAATAATAGATTTATAATAACCATCATTTCATGTGCTGATGTTAGGTCTTTCTAGTCTTTCTAGCCCTAAAACAGAAGCACAATTTGGGTGGCTATGGAGAGACAAACATGTATTTGATGAATACACTCCATGGTGATCAGGAAACATAATCTGAGGCCCTATTATCTGTGCTGTGGGAGGGAGGAGAATGTTGCCATTGTCATTGCTCTGGGTGAGAATTCAAGTGTCTGGTTGCCATGCTCACAAACGCTGATGTCAGCCCGGTGTTAATACATTACCAGGCTCACCTTATAACATGGGATTTGGTGAGAAATAGCCTTAATATGGAGCAGTGGATTGTGGGAAATATTAATCTTCAAACATGGAGACGTTTGGCATTTCAGATGGCTTATGCTTCCTTTCACAAATTAGAAAGAGAAACATGTGTAAAGCTGACATATTATGATGAATGCTTTTTGGACCATGCATCTAATGACCACATCCCTCCTGCTCTGTATTCAACAGCCTTCAGTATAAACACAAGTACAATCAATGTAGTAATGTCATCAAGTCCAGCATCCCGAAAATAAACAATATTTGTGTAAACTTGGATGGTTGCTATGGCTATATTTTTAGATCTAGCTTGGTGGAAACATCATTTGTATTATATCCATGATTATTACTTTGTATGTGGAATGTTTGTGGTTATCTAATTATCTGGGATCGATCTCTGTAATTGTCAATGTACTTTTTAAAATTAAAATAAAATACAATCTATCAGTCAAACCAACCTAGGTCCTATTCCTGAATGTCGATCAATAGCTCCACAATGACACAGCACTTTATCACAGGGTATATCTCACACACACACACACGCACACACACACACACACACACGCAGGGACGCACGCACGCACGCACACACACACACACACACACTCACACACACCCCTCCCACGACACACGTGCACAGGCAAACACACAAAATTCACACCTACATGCAATTTAGGGTTTCTAATGAGTCTTCATGTCATCAAGTCAGCAGCAATACCCTGAGCTTTCCTAGTTTAGCTCTTTAGCCCTACAATCTCTGTAGCGCCACGTCAGATGTCAAGTATATACACATGTATTGTCTTAATGTGAGCAGTGGAGGTGGTTGACTGTAATTGGGGAGGACAGGAGGCACCATTTGTTTTGTATACAAAGCATCTATTCATCAAATGAATCCTGTTTTGAAGAAGTAGTCAACATTATTCATGATCTCACATTGTATTTTGTAAAAGACAAGCACGCCCAACTATGAATAAAACACATCACATCATTGATAACGATGTTGTTTAGGTCACTCACTCGTTTTTTGTGACTAGTGACAAATGCAGACTACTTTGCTCATACAACATTAGTATTCATAACAACCATCTAGTATTGATGCAACATTCAATCATCAGCGAAAACAAATGTGTTTAACAAAAGTTCCCTCACAGTGCTCTGCGACTGGATACTACCGGATTCAGATGGAGGATATTTAACATTTCGAATGCACGATTTATAATGTTAAAATAAACAAAGATACACGCACAGTACACAACTCTGAGATGTATCAGAAGGACACGTGACTTTTAAACTTTTTACTTTTAAACAATTCAATCATGAGATATATGAGAGGAAGCAGCTCATAGAAACTACAAACACAAATGAAAGAGTCGATATATGTATCTGAACCGAAAAGTAACAAGAAATCATGATCTTGATAATATGTGGAAATAATGAAGATTTTGTGTGAGTAAATTGCAAAAACGGTTGCCTATTTTCTATATTTCTCTGCAGTTAGACAACATTGGTGTCGTCATAACTACAGCCATTGTATGATCATAGTTACATCCGCATTTTAAGAGAACTGCACTTTGGAATGCTGCCTTTCAGGCCGCGTGAGTTCCATCTGTGCGGCAGTAATGCAGATTACTAGCAGGTTCAAGTATGTAGACAGTCCAGTGACACTAGTTCATTATCATTTGACTAAATGAACAAGTAATCAGGGTTTCCCCTAGTGTTATCATGTGGTGTAACTTTTTAGTTTACGCTTTGTATAATATTGACCTGAGGAAAGTTCACCTTAAAAAAAAAACATTTTCTGGATTCACAGTTACTCCAGTCAGAAGGATATTGAATCCTATTTGATGTACCTTGACTTTAAGAAGCAACCTTAACTTTCTCATTGCATAACATGCAAAGGCTTCCTCCTGCTGTAGTTTGACCCATAAAAGCTCACTCACAACGCTGAATTCTGTCTCACACCTGACACACCTGTTTAGAAAGTATTGAAATTAGAATGATTGAAGTACAACACATATACTGTTTGCAGGAATGAATTTTCCCCTTTAACTCTGCCCTTCTGCCGGAATGATCCATATTCACTGGCAGGAAGCAGACTGCACCGAGGAAGGGGGGAGTGGCTTCCCAGCTCTCCTGTGACAGGTATAGAATCACAAGGGCCGGCCTTCGGAGCACCTATGCAGAATTGAGAGGCAGTCGGTACACTGACAACAGTGCACCTGTTGGAGTTCCCAGCCACTCTCTCCCTCTCTCTCTCTCTCTCTCCCCCCTCTCTCTCTCTCTCTCTCTCTCTCTCTCTCTCTCTCTTTCTCTCTCTCTCACTCTCTCTCTCTCTCTCCTGTTTCCTGCCCCTCTCTCTTTCTGTCTCTCTACTCCCCTGTCCATAGAACTCCTCCATGTTTAGATCCAACAGCAGGGACCGCTCGGTGGACAGAGCCGCCATGGAGGCCAGCGGAGGGACTGAGAAGGAGAGGGACAAGGAGAAGGACAAGGAGAAGGACAAGGAGAAGGAGAAGGAGAAGGAGAAGGAGAAGCCGGTGGTGAAGAGGAGGAACAGGCCGGTGTTCCTGCGTTACCTGGAGAGGAGGAAGACGGACTCCATCGTGGCCGAGGACATGGCCCTAGGTGACGTGAACCTGGGAACGCTGGTGAGAAGGAGTCAGTCAGACAAGACGGAGTACAGCGCCAAACTTAAAGGTACACAGGATAATGACCTCCCGGGGGGGGCGGCGGGAAGGGGTCATGGCAACAAACTTTGCACATTGAAGTCAAGGGGTTGGTTTTTAAGTGTTGTGAAATGTGTTGCTTACTTTTAACATTGTACTTTTTTTTAACAACCTTTCTGACTGCACTTTTGTGGCATGAATTAATCGCTAAAATACTTTCCGATGGCATTTTAATGCATTTTGACACACAGACACACAGACAGGCACACACACACGCACGCACGGTACACAACACAGGTAGCACAAACTATGCACGTATACTGTACGTCAACAGGTTTATTTGTCTTAGGTCCACATTTTACATCTTTTTTTTTAGTTTCTTGTCACAATATTTTGATAATTACAATATTACAGGAGGGCATTTTTATTGTGGTTAATTGGATTTTAATGTACACAGAAACACACTTTTCTCTCTCACGCTCGCATACATACACCCACATGCACACACACACATACACACACACACACACACACACACACACACACACACACACACACACACACACACACACACACAC
>JAOPUH010000104.1:8650343-8666218 GCA_027123175.1 Urophycis cirrata | reverse complement strand
GTCTGTGTTTGTGTGGTGGTGTGCGTTTGTGTGGGTTTGTGTGTGCGTGCGTGCGTGCCTGCGTGCGTGTACGTCTGTTCAGGAAGGCTACAATTGAAAAACGTGGTTGTGTACTTTTTTGATACTTGCATAAATGTTTGATGTTCCATCTATAAAGAGTTGAAGATAGTGTCTTTGCCTTCTTGCAAAAAGGCTTTCGTTTAGTCGGATGCTTAGTCTTACCATTCAACATGTCTTCCCTGTGTTTGTTATCAGGTAGAAGTTCTGCTTTCTCTAAACAGAAAACCAAAATGACGAATACCGTACACACATTACAGTGCATCTTTCCCTGAATGTGCTTCCATTCTGCCGCATGGTGTAGGTTTGTGTCTTCTGTGATTTACTTTGGTCCAATGTGTGACCCACCAGGCCGTCCTTGAGCGAAACACTCCATCGCTACACCTGCTGTCAACGTTGAATAATTGATCAACATCGATCCACACGGTCTCATTTAGTGGTTCCCATCCAGCAGAAGACTCCTCCTTTAAAGACAAGGCAGGGGAACATGATGAAATAAGTCTGCCTAATACTTTTCGGCAGGTCGGGCAGATGTTCAACCTTGCTGTGGTACAAGGTGCTTTTTCAGGTCACGCCGATTTATATTTAACTCTCCCTTCTGATGGTGGCTACAGACTCGACATCGAGGAAGAAAATGAGTGGCCAGTGCTGGCACCCTGTCATTATAACATCCCCTAAAATAAAATGGAGTCCAATGTCCCAGGTTCCCCTGAGTGTAAAATACAGCCTTCGAGGCAACAGGGCTTGGCTACTACTGGAAATAGCACTCTGGGAGCGCATGGAGTCGGCCCAGTCATTCATTATGCTCTCTGACCGGTGGGGCTAGGCCCGGGTGCCAGTTTTCCTTCACCGCCAGTGCCACCCCTCCCTGCGAGCAGCTAAAACTCCCAGAAAACCAGCGGAAAAGCTTGTGGAATGGCCAGGCTCCGTTGACCTCCTAGGAGACAGTGTGCTTTGTGCGGTCCAACGGTAAACACAAGAATGGACACCATAGCTCTCACTGGGTTTTATGACTAAACTGAGCTTTCCGACGTGGCTTGTACTGTGTGTAGGCCTCTTGTTAGGACGACCTCCTGTGAAATATAGGGGGGGGGGGGGGGGGAATGATTTGTAGGTGAACTTGGGAATGCATGACATCATATAGATGTCTGCGCAGGTTGCCCCCGTGTCGGAGTATCTGAATGTACTTTTGTACTTTTGTGGCTCTTGTGCCAGTGTTCACGCATCGATGACGTTTTATAAACACCATTAGTCCTTCAACTGACCACAGAATATAAAGAGAAGCTTTTGAGCATTTGAAGCACGTCTATTCCTCCAGTCATCCTGGTTATTTTTAATCCTAAAAGAGCCCAGCATTGTGCAAATATCTTGTTTCTATATTAGCTACATAATATGATGCAGAAGGCCATGTCAGGCTAGTATTCCTATATATACCTTTCTCTGGTGTCATAATATTTTTCTCCAAACCTGAATCAGAGCAAATTGATTCTTTCCAGTTGTCTACCTTGCATTAGGTTGCACTCTCGTTGTTTTTTTGAGCCTGTCTTTTGGTTTATTGCCACAGTCGCTTTTGAGTAAGCATGCAGTAGTGCTATATGTATCCCTAATGACATTTCTAGTGAGAGATTGTGGGCCTGTAAAATCCATTAATGGAGCTCTTTCAGGGGCCAGGAGCATCATATTGCCACTGGGCTCCCTCATGGGATTCGCAGAAAAAAAGGTGCAACATGAAAAGTTTGCATTTGAACGGTGCAGTTTGGGCCGCCTTTGAATTGTGTGCTCAAATGTTAGCATCCAAGCATGTCCAAAACATACAAACCAAAACATACAAGTAGAGGGTCCAAATAATGCCATTGAAAGAATCACAGTGGTGAAATTTTCAATTACTAAAACAAAAGTCAACAAAATAATTTATGCAAAAGTAAACTCCTCCCCTTTCTGTTCTGTGTCCAGCATCCCTGCCCCAATGGCTTCGCAGGATTTCTCGGAGGAGCGAGGCCCTGCCGCCGACGGCCTGAGCCCCGGCATGGAGGTGGTGCCTCAGCCCAAAAAGACGACTAAAGCCTGCCCCGTCCACACACCCGGCGCCAGCGACGCCAAGCGAGGCTTCCGCAAGGCGCTGGGCAGACACACGGACTACGTCAAGATCGCCCTGCCGGAGCCCAAGGCCAGCCGCTTGCCCATGGAGTGGTGGAAGACGGTGCTGGCGTTCTTCTACGCCGCGTTCAACCTGGTCCTCACCACGGTGATGATCACCGTGGTGCACGAGAGGGTCCCGGCCAAGGAGAGCAGCCCGCCGCTACCGGACAAGTTCTTCGACTACATCGACCGGGTCAAGTGGGCCTTCACGGTGACCGAGGTCAACGGCATGGTGCTGGTGATCATATGGCTCGTCCAGCTCTTCTTCTTCAAGTACAGGTGAGATGCTCCTCATCGCCAACCTCTGGGGAGTTGGTTTTCACCCAGCGCTGGATTTAAACCACAAAACATCAGCATTGACATGCCTTCGTGGACATGCCTTTATATAGAAATATTAAGTGAGCCATTCTACAGTGATGGGTTTACCATCACTTTCTTTGGAGAGAAATGAGTATGAAATGAAAGTCAAGTGATGCTTCTGGTGTCTCCTGTTGTTTCAGGTCAATAGCAAGCAGACGGTTCTTCTTCCTCATCGGGACACTGTACCTGTACCGCTGTGTCACCATGTACATCACTACCCTGCCCGTACCCGGAATGCACATGACCTGCGCCCCAAAGGTGAGATGCAGGATAATCTAGTGCCGGTTTGTGCCAGGTAAAATGGTGAAGTCAACCAACCTCTCCAAACCACATGCAGTCTGTTTCTCTGAGTGGTCTGCCCGTGCAGACAACTTTTCGACCTGGTTTGTGTCCGCGCATCCTGGTGCACATCTTCAAAACAAATAAGTAAAATACAAACTTCAACTTGACTTTCAGTGTGCAGAGAATCAAACTAAATCAAAGAGCTCTAGACTTTGATGGAACAATATGTGGGCCCCAGGCAGGTTAGCCTACTAGTTGGTAACTATAGCGTCTGGCCACTTCCATCTTCTGGCAACTGACCTGAAGATGGAAGATGTACGTCTTGGCACTTTAATCGCTCTTTGTAACTTGGCACTTAAGTCAGAGATGTTGTATACTAGCAATGGTTAACCTAGCAATTGAAATGCTTGAAACTTGTTCAGGTGACTTTCTTACTGTATTGGCAGCAATGAAATGTTTCACCTTCTTATGAAAAATGTACTGTTTGTAAGTCGCTTTGGATAAAAGCGTCTGCTAAATGCCATAAATGTAAGACAGAGAACTGAGATATTTTGAAAACTGAGATATTTCAGAGAGATATTTCAGTGTTGTCCGATATGGTTGACCCTATGTGGTAAACCATGTTTCTGGGCCTTCTTCCTGTAGCTACATGGGGACTCCCAGGCTAAGCTCCAGCGCATTCTCCAGCTGATCTCGGGCGCCGGGCTCTCCATCACAGGCTCCCACCTCATGTGTGGGGACTTCCTGTACAGCGGACACACGGTCATGCTCACCCTGACCTACCTGTTCATCAAGGAGTGTGAGTTGTCACCAAACAAAAACATGACATTCTTTGGGTCTGCATGAATCTTCTCCGCTTGGTATGAATGAAGCTTTTTCGATTTTCAAACAGATATTCAAAAGTTGATGAATTAGTCTAGTGTTTCTCTCTAGGAAACCTGGTGAAGTTATTTTAATTTATTCATTTATTATTATTATTTTATTTTATTATAATTTTATAGCGCAGTTGTGGTTCTAATGTCATTAGCGCCACCAGTGGCAAACATTGGTATTACACCAATATGCTATACCGAATATCATCAACGTTTCAAGCTTTCAATGAGGACTTAGGTAGACATTTCAGAGGAAGAGGGATGTGTTCCTTCTCAAGGTTTCTTTCCCTTGGATTTGGGGAGCTTTTCCTTCTACTTCAGAGGGATTAAGGTGAGGGGAGTGTTGTACAATGTGGGTCCGTGAAGCCCTCGCTCTGTAACTTTAACTATCTGTCCAAATACATTTGACCATTTGAACATAAGAGGGAAAATTTTGTTGCATGCACCTCTCGATTTGTAGAAATGCTAATGCTAAATAAAGATTGCAAATGATGCTTGGAAACAAACAATAAAATAGCATAAGCATATGACCTCCAAGTTGGGACTCTAAAACAGGCCCTTTCCTAAACACAGTGTCTGGGGGGTATTGGAGATTTGGCATTAAGCATCACATCCTCTGTTCTCTCTGTCTCTCCAGACTCCCCGCGGTCCTTCTGGTGGTACCACCTGCTATGCTGGCTGATCAGCGCGGTGGGTGTGGTGTGCATCCTGGTGGCCCACGAGCACTACAGCGTGGATGTGGTGGTGGCCTATTTCATCACCTCCCGCCTCTTCTGGTGGTACCACACCATGGCCAACCTGCAAGTCAGTACCACACACACTCTGTTAAGTCTATGGCGTGGGTGAGAGTGAATGTGTGTTCTGTTTATGTCTCTTTATGTCTCTCTGTGGACATGTCTTTAGTGTGTGTGTGTGTGTGTGTGGTGTGTGTGGTGTGTGGTGTGTGTGTGTGTGTGTGTGTGGGTAGCCATTAGCCTGGTTGTTTACTTGAACTGGTTTACACGAAGAGCTCCCCCACATCTCTGTGTAAGCCTACTGATGCATACCTCTGTTTTGCTTCAGGGATTTTCCTCAGAGGTACAAGGTAAAATAATGACTATGTAAACATGGAAATGTATTACATTTTAAATCAGTGGTTGTATATTTTACTGCTATTTATATATATATATTTATAGCTAAACTTTTCAACATTGTAACCATCTTCTCTGTCTATGTTTTAACCATTCCGGCCACAGTCATAAAATAAACTCTACTGGCTTTGTCTTGTCTGGCTAATCTATCTTGGAGTGGTTTGTCCCTATAGTGACCTTGTCACTCTGATGCAATGTGTACAAATAATACATTTTGGTGCGTAACCTTGAACTTTAATTAGAAAGTCAGTAGAAAATAGATCTGGATGCATTTATTCTTGGTTTGGAGTTGATTGCACATCATCGTCCGAATAATGTGGTTTTCTTTTAAGCCACTGTATACATTTATTATAGCTTAAGCTCACATGTAAAAATACAAAAATAAATCCATAAAACTAAACCAAGCATACATCAGGATTCCTATGATGTCGCCGTCATGTCTAACCCTTATGTGTCACATGCTCCATCTTTCTGACAGACTCTGAAGTGCTCGCCCAACAACTACCTCACACACACCTGGTGGAACCCCGTCTTCAACTTCCTGGAGAGGAACATCCAGACGGCCATCCCCTGCTCCTACAGCTGGCCCTTCAGCTGGCCCCCGGCCTGCCTCAAGAACCCCTGCAAGAAGTACTCCATGGTCCAGAGCGCCCGGGAGGAGTGATGACGTCTCCGAGGGGCACCAGACTCCGGAGGGCATTGCGTGGGTACTCACCACCCCCCCATTAGCCCTCTCCAGGACATCCAGTGGATCGGTCCTTCCCATCAGTGTTCAGAGAAGGGGTGATGGGGTGAAACATGGAACAGAGTCGTATTTGTATGACGTACTACAGTTTTGGAGGATTTCACGAGAAACACTAGTCTCATACACGTCATGTGTTTTACATCATTGTAACTTATTTATATCGTGTTTTTTTTTGTAAGGTCATTGTTGGGTTTCTTTTGTTTTTCAATTCATGATTCTGTTTGATTAGAGTAAGAAGATGTAAAGAAGATGTTCATTTGGGACCCATTTTTCCCAGTTTGAGTCAGTATTAAATGTTAAGTATATGCAAGATGAAGTATATGCTCTCTCTCTCTCTCTCAGTATAGATCGAGGGGGTTTACCTCAGCGTGGTACTCAAGTCACAAGTTGCCTTAGAAAGTGTATTTTGGTTGCATATATTGGATCAATTGATTGGTTAATTATTTAACAGTTAATTTTTTTATATATCGATTTTTGTATTCATTTGAAATGCCTGTGCAAAAATGTGCAAATAGCTTTAATTTTAAGATATGGTTGTATAAAACATAGATGAAAGTTGTATTGCTCTTTTTCCTTGTACAAACCACAGTCTGACAAATATTCTTATACCACAATTTAAATAAATGATTACAGCCTTGCAACAAAAATGTTTTTTTTAAACTCGGAAATAGATGGAAAATAAATACTTCAATGGGAAGTCAAATAGTCTCCCAGCTCCAGAGTGGAAAATATTCAGAGGCAAACATGAACAATAAACATTTTGTAGCATTTCTTTTTTTATTTAGTTAATGGGGTGTCAGCTTTTATCCATGTCACTTTCCAAGCGCCTGAGCCAAAGTGGCAAGTATTAAACAAGTATGATGATGCTTACCGGGGAAAGGTTTGAAAGATTAAGCTACATCAATCTGAAGGACTGTTGTGGGGCTTGAGGTTGAAATACCTGCTTGAAATAAATGTCGGCCCTTTTAAAACACAAACTACGTCACTTCCAATAACATAATAACATGTTTCTATTACATTTTCCTAGCTGGTTATAAATCTGGTTTGAAATCTTCTTGTTAATTATTGTTCACACAAAGTCAGGACAAACGTGGCACAACAAGCAAAAAAGCAAAACCATTACAATTTAATTTAAAAAAAAAGGACATTCGCGTCATCGTCACGAGCAGCACGAACCAATCAGGGAAGCTGCATCTCAAACCACCAATAGGAAGCAGCCAAACAGAGTGACGTGTTCCACGCTTGTCTACAATGCCGCAGTAAATATTACAGTAGCCTCCCTACTGTATAGACCGCTATGGTGTGAGAAACATAAGGAGCCTGGCTTCGGTCATATTCATAATATATACTGTAAATATAATTGTTGTAATGTATAGCTCTGTAACTGAATAACATAATGGTTTTGCTATCGTGGATAGAATCGTTGCGCACTTATTGTCAAACCCAAGTGTATTTCACAGCATTGGTGGTAATCTGCACAATATGCGTTTTTGTTAAATGTAAGAGGAAACGTTGGGATTTTGCGAATATTCCTCCAGGACCAAAACCTTTGCCTATTGTCGGCAATTTTGGCGCATATCTTGTCCCTCCTTGTCTGTCGAAGTTTTTCGTAAAGCGACAGCAGACGAAAGGCAAAAAGTCTCCTCTGGTTTATATGATGGAACAAGCAAACGTATATGGTAACATTTACAGCATTTTCATTGGACACCAGTTGGTCGTCATACTGAATGGTTATGAAGTCATTAAGGACGCTCTATCAAACCATGCTGATATGTTTTCCGACCGACCTGACATACCTACTATTACCCTAATGACGAAACGCAAAGGTGAGGAACTGTACTGTATGGTTTTCCTTTACTCATCCGCTCACAAATGTGTACTCCGGAAATGCATTGAAAAAAGTTTATCAACCACTAGCCATAATTTTAACATGATTCTATATTGATAACCATTGCATATGTCATTTGTAACTACAGGAATAGCCTTTGCCCCATATGGTCCAGTGTGGAGGACGCAACGCAGGTTCTGCCAAGCCAGTCTCCGAACATTTGGCCTGGGTAAGCTGAGCTTGGAGCCTCACATCCTGGAATGCCTTGCCGTTGTCAAAGAGGAGCTGTTACAGCACTACAGGAACAGCAGCGACGAAGGAGTGGACCCGACCCCCCTCATCAGAACCGCCGTGTCCAACGTCATCTGCTCCATGAGCATGGGTCACAACTTCCACCACGACGACGAGGAGTTCCACACCTTGCTGGAGCTGATGGCTCGCGGGCTGGAGATCAGCGTCAGTGGCCCGGCGCTTCTGATCAACATCGTGCCGGCACTGTATTACCTCCCATGTGGGATCTTCAAGGAGCTCCGGCAAGTGCAACGGGACATCACCGCCTTCCTGAAGAGGATCATCGCGCAGCACAGGGCCACCTTGGACCCCGGCGATCCCAGGGACCTGATAGACATGTACCTGGCCAAAGTGTTGGAGCAGCAGGCCGCCGGCGAGGAGGACAGCAGCTTCTCAGAGGACTACCTCTTCTACATCATAGGGGATTTGTTCATCGCAGGGACCGACACCAGCACTAATTCCATCCTGTGGATGCTGCTGTACATGGCGTTACACCCGCATGTGCAAGGTATTAGATACAGGGGCGGGGGTCTTTCTGGGAGGACCCCCTTCTGCGTGTCTCACCCGGGGGTTTGTGTGTGATTCCAGAGAAGGTGCAGGCGGAGATGGACGAGGTGGTGGGTAGAGGCCGACTGCCCTCGATGAAGGACAGGGGGAGTTTGCCTTTCACGGAGGCCACCATCATGGAGGTGGAGAGGATGACCGTGGCCGTGCCGTTGGGCATTCCTCACATGGCTTCCAAAACGGCCGGTAAATGTCAACAGCCGTACTTGCTGTGACTTCCCTCAGTAAGGATACACACGTGCCACGTGCCATGTTGTGGATACTTACCATGAGCGCATATATTGTTAGCACGGGTGGCCCTAGCACTGTATAATTTGTGCAATAGATGTATGTGTACAGTGGTCGGAGATGTTTTTGATTATCTGAATAGCAATGTTCTTGCGGAGAAGCTGCAGCACTCCTCGACCAGTCCAATGTGATAATAAGTGACTTATAAGGCAGAGGTCGAAATCGCAGGTTCACAAAGTAAACGTTCCGCCCCCTAGTAGTTGCATAAGCACAAGATTTAAGTGAGAATGTATCAACATGTATTATGTTCAGAATCAGAATCAGAATCAGAATTCGGTTTATTGCCAAGTAGGTTCGCCCCTACAAGGATTTTGTCTTGGTGCAATTGGTGCAATAGAAAGCAGTATTAAAAAATTAAAGTAAGTAAAAATAACTATAAATATATATATACAATGTACAATGAATTTGGAATACGGAGCAGTAGTGCATGCATAGAAAAAATATTGGTCCTGAATGAGGACACACTGTACACACTGTGCGTTAATGTAACGCAGATGATCTGAAGATGATCTGAAGGACGACTGATTGCTAAGAAAAAGCCCTAGTATAGAACAAGTATTGTAAATCACCTCCACCTTATGGTGCTATTATTACGCCATTTATTTGGATTGATGTGATCTTGTCTTCATGTGTGTTTCCAGAGTTCAGAGGCTTTACCATCCCCAAAGGAACGGTGGTCATCCCCAACCTGTGGTCCGTCCATAGAGACCCCACAGTGTGGGAGGAGCCAGACACCTTCAACCCAGGCCGCTTTCTGGATGAGGAGGGCAAGCTGCTGAGATCAGAGAGCTTTGTTCCCTTTGGGATTGGTAGGTCGTCACACGCATCAAACATACAAGTCATATTGTCAGCAGGTTGATAAGATAAGATTGAAATTAAGATAGAAATGAGACATTATTGACATTGGTTTGTAACTGTATTTTTGTTACAAACTTTTTGTTTGACTGTTTTGTTTAGCACCTTGAGATTGATTTTATTGATGAAAAGTGCTTTACAAATCAAATGTATTATTATTATTATTATTATTATTATTATTATTATTATTATTATCCCTGTATGTCTTAGGTCCAAGGATTTGCATGGGAGAACAACTGGCCAAGATGGAGATGTTCCTGATGTTTACCAACCTACTGCAGGCCTTTAAATTCAGTCTACCAGTTGGGGTTTCGCCCCCCTCGATGCTGGGGCGCTTTGGCCTAACACTAGCACCTTGCCCGTACACTGTTTGTGTGAGTCCACGATGAATAGATGTTCAGAGGAGGTTGTGTGATCATTGTGATGGGAAATGACAGACCACCATACAAAGTATTAAAGACGTTCATGGATGTAGAATAAGATTAACATTTCGGGCATTTAGCTGTTGCTTTTATCAAAGGCGACTTAAAAATACATTTGTCAGAAGGAGGTGAAACATTTCATTGCTGTTAATACAGTAACAAAGTCACCAGAACAAGTTTCAAGCATTTCAATTGCTAGGTTAACCACTGTTAGTATACAAAGATATTATCTCTTATGAGTGTGAGGACAAGATGTGGCCCTTCTGGATCGGTGACTGTTGTCAGCATGTCCGATGAGAACAAGAGCTGAGCTGTTTTCAGGCCCACGGGCCACTTTGGCGTTCCTGCATGAGTGCATGACTGATATCCTCCTTGAGAATTCCCAAATCATTGGCTCTTGTAGCGCCCACCATTTTTTGAGGTTCATTTAGAGTCAGTTTAGATTCATATCCACCAAAGGTTTACAATAGTTTGTATGTTCAGGACAAGATATTCTCCCTTATGATCTTAGGAAGGACAAGATGTCTTAATTCTGGATCGCGACTGTTTTCGGCACGTCCGATGAGAACACTAATCCCAGAGAGCAGCTAACCTTACTGGCCCACCGGGCCTTTTGGCATTGCATGAGCGCATGACTGTTATTCTCTTGAGCGTTCTCGATTTCTCAAAGGTGCATTTATATTCGGTAAAGGTGAATTTAACTCATTTTGTCTAATTTAATTTTAAATCGTGTTTTCCGAAGGATTTTTGATTTTTAATAAAATTGGCCTGTAGCTAACTAGTAGCTACAGATGTCATTCCATTCAACGATTCAATTCAGTATCAAGTCGCATGTTATGCATATCATTTCACTAAATACTATTTTTGCTTCATTGCACATGTTAGAGGTTTTTGCTCAATTGCACATACGTATATTCACTGTCAGTGAATTTATATGGATTATTGTTTGTTTATAAAACAGATGTATTTTTGTCTGTATATATTTTGAATGATTGAATACTACACAAAATCAAAATATAAATAAAGACTGCATTCCCGATATATATTTAAGTCTATGTGATACATACATGTGTGTCAAAGGTCGTCCAAATCACGTGGTATACCAGTATGAACTTCTCCCCACATTTGGTAATTGACTGCAGTGGTAGCTGTCCCTGCACAGTGCTAACGCATCCCAAACCATGGCTTTCTTCACTCACAAAGTCGCACGGGGCTTCTCCTCTTCGGCTGTCAGAAATGTGGTTATAAAACAAGTCATGATCATCGGAGGCGGTCAGATGGGCGCAGGAATTGCACAGGTAATGAATGCTTCAAGCTACGCGTTTGTTTTGGATACTTAGCTTAGCTACTCAACCTTGCCTGCTGCAGGTGCTAGCAAAGTGCTAATGAGGTAGACCTTCGTTGCCAATGTAATACTTTCTGTAGCACCGTATTGGACTATATTGCTGATTGTTATAACAGGACTTCACCAACAGTTGCGCATTTTTTCTCTTGGAAGGTCGCTGCAGCAACCGGCCATTCAGTGACGTTGGTGGACATGTCAGAAGACATACTGCAAAAGGCTTTAAAAGGCATTGAAGGCAGTTTAAAAAGAGTGGTGAAGAAGAAGTTTGCGGACAAACCAGAGGTGTGGCTCCGTTTATTTCGATGAATTTTAACTAGGCATAAAGTCATGGAACTTTTGAACTCTTTTTGCGAATCGGAAAATGCAGCGCTGTGCTGCGCTCAGTCTGACGTGGTTACGTGACGGCGTGGTTACGTGATGACGTACGTTTGTTTCAGGCCGGCGCTGAGTTCGTCCAGAATGTGATGAAGAATGTGTCAGCCTCCACGGATGCAGCATCCACCGCCAAGAGCTCGGATCTGGTTCTGGAGGCCATTGTAGAAAACCTCAAAGTCAAGCAGGATCTGTTTGGTGGACTAGATAAAGTGGCTCCACCGTAAACAGCTTCTATTACTCATTTACTTACATTTTAGATTCCTTATCAACCTGCATACCTTACCATCTCCAATAACATGTGTTGCACATCTGTTTTGCAACATATTTTGATGCCAAGCGTTGGCCTTAATGTGTATAAAGAAAGCTAGTGTTAACATTTTCAAGTGTTAACATTATAGATTTAATAGTGTTTCCTTATCAAGCGGGCAGTGTAACGATGGTCATTCTGTTCAGTAATAATGGGGCCTGTACATGGTGACTTCACTTCATAATGGCCCCATCCGTTTCGGGAGTATAGGAGCATAGGAATGTTAACGTGGTGATCTGGTCGTTGTTTAGTCGCTCATCGTGAAATGATTTGTCACGGGGTGACATTGTTGTGTTTGAAGCTGCCTCAGGGTTTCACAAGTGAGACCTGGCCAAACGAGATTTTGATTGGCCTAGTTTAGGCGTATAGTTACATCCATTAAGGATTCAGATGCATTCTGATGTACAAGCCCTTTTTTAGAACATAAGTAAAACACATACACATAGGCCGTAGTAATAAATACATAGTTAACATCAATAACATTTGTGCGTACAGTGTGTGGCTACAATGAAGTGATATTTCACACCGTTTCAAGATGGCGCCTCCGAGGTCTTTTTGTCCCTGACTGTCGACTCTCTTTCCGTTCCGTTTCAGACATACCATCTTCGCCAGCAACACGTCGTCGCTGCCCATCTCTGACATCGCCAGCTCCACCGGCAGGCTGGACCGCTTCGGGGGTCTCCACTTCTTCAACCCGGTGCCCATGATGAAGCTGGTGGAGGTAGGGTGGCGCAGTGCCCTGCTGGACGGCACTAAACCCCTGTTGTTTGCAGTAGACCCTGCATGGGGCATTTTTGGGTTCAATCTCTGTTGTCCTTTTTTTTTTTTTTGGTCACCAATGCTCAACGCGGTATCTTGAGAGGCTCAAACTAGCCACGTCGCTAACGCTAAAGCTTTCCACAAGGTTATCGGAACGTCCGCCACGAGCCAGGACACGTTCGATTCCCTGTTGAACTTCAGCAAGGCCCTGGGGAAGACCCCTGTGTCGTGCAAGGTGAGCCCCATGGCGCCCCCTAATGTCAGCTGATGGTGACATCATAACGTAATGGCTCTCACCGTTGTTCCCCCCGTTGTTCCTCTCCCTCCAGGACACCCCGGGGTTCATTGTGAACCGCCTGCTGGTGCCCTACATGATGGAGGCCATGCGGCTGCACGAGAGAGGTACGCGTTGCCATGACGCATTGGGAAAGGGAGAGACGCAATGTGTGTCGTCGTGTCGTGATGTCATATCATGACGTCATTCGTGGTCTGTGTACATCGGTGTCAGTAGCAGCAGTAGATGGAGTGGAAAATGGCTGATAAGTCTCTTCCACAGTGTCTTCCTGCAATTTCATAACCTCAACAGAAAAGTTACAAAACCTAATGTTTTCGGGCCATAGTGCTGTTTTGTGTTTGAAAGCAGCCGCTGTTGGTGGTGTCATGACATCATCATCATTGCTTAGCAATACCTGTGTGAGATGTGTGATTGAGGGATGATTTCATCAGTTGTTCTCCCCCTGTAGGCCATGGATCCAAAGAGGACATCGACATTGCCATGAAGCTCGGCGCGGGCTACCCCATGGGCCCCTTTGAACTCCTCGACTACGTGGGTCTGGACACGGTCAAATTCATTATGGACGGTGAGAAATGGGGTTTTATACAAAGACATATTGATGTGCACAAGCGGATAGAGGGAACCAAGTGACCCTTACTAATGCTTTGTTTTTGCTTTGTTTTTTTAAACTATCTGTGGCCGTTCATCAGGCTGGTGTGCGATGGATCCGGAGAACCCTCTGTTTAGCCAGAGCGAGATGCTGAACAAGCTGGTTGCTGAAGGCAAATATGGCAAGAAGACAGGAGAGGGTTTCTACAAGTACAAGTGAATGCACACGGCACCTAAAGAAGCAGGGAGGAGGGTGGAGGGATTCTGGTGGATCTCACTCGACCGACGTGAATGAGCACTACATTTGATTTCTCCGATTGGACGGGAAAGTTATCACACAATGCAAATATGACTGACACAAACAAAAATACATACAATTTTATTTTTTTTCGTTTAGCAACTATGGAACAGACATTTGCAGCGAGTTGTACCTGTTATGTGAATGTTTCAACTGGTATAATGTAAATCTACAATTATTTTTTTGGCAGTGACTGTATTTAGTTCAACTCAAGGAACTCACAACTGCGTTATGACGGCGCTACTGAAATCTTGTGCCTTCATGTGATGCGGCTGCCAGCTGACTTGTGTCCTGACTGTCATCTCTAACTGTATTTAAATGTAATTGGTATTAAACAGTTTTTTCGAATGTGCCTGTCTCGCGTTGGTTGGTGTTAAATGTGGATGACGAGGCTGGAATTATGCAACACAACTTTAGTTGTACTTTCAACTGATAATAGAAAATATTTATTTTTTATTTGTATATAAAGTAGCCTACTTTACGTTTGACACATGGGCATAAACAAAGTTGGATGCGTTAAGTGGCTATTTGAGACGTTCCTTAAAATAACTCATGGTTGCGCTGTTTCACTAGGAATCCACACCGTGGCCATTTCGAAAAAAATCATGTTATGACATTGACCTCTTCATCACGGTCCTGTTTAGCATTCCGATTTTTACGTTGGGAATATAAGGTTGTCTGAGAAATTAAATGTTTAATTCACCTGCGATTTATAAATAAAGCTCGGGGAAAAGATCCATCTAATTTAAAAGCAGTTATTGGCCAACTGAGGGGCTTATAATATTCTCAATGATTTAGTTCTCCTTTCCATTATCCTTGCACTAATTCTGCACCAACGAAGCCCCGGGCAATGTATGCGTTCTGAGTTTTAATTGCTGGTCCATTTTCCATAGCCCTTTGAAGTTTCCCTCGAGATTAAAACATGTTATATCAAATGTTTCTTTGTTGCCTTGCAGTACCCGTAAGCACCAACAGATGGCAGCATATTCTCATCGACACCTGAAACGTGGAGATATTCTATTAGGGGAACGTCACACTAAACATCTCATCTAATCCTTATTTGTACAACACAAGTAACTGATCCGATTAGCCAAGGATGCTTTTTTTTATTTTTCTTAAAAAAACAAAAACATGTCGAAACAGTTCAAATGTGACCACTTGGGATGCAAAGTGCTATTCCAAGATGACAATGACCCAAAATATAACAATGAATAAAAAAAGGAATTCATCAAGTTATACTAAAAAATAGAGCATTAAAATAAAAATGTTACAGAGATGCTGTCATGGAATAAAAGACATGGCTAAAGACCACACAATTAGCTACCGGAGAGAAAAGACGAAGGTCCAACGCAATGAAAGGAACGACTGCCAAGTGCTGGGGTAAATATATATCTATATATATCTGCTTCATTTGTCTTGTTTTGAGAACAATAAAATATAGGCCTCTGAGCTTTTACTCTTGCCTTTGTCCTTATGTTGCCTGCAAAAATACCAAGAAAAGTGACATATCCTGACAGTTTTAAAAAGTACACATATTGAGCATTATTTTACATCTGAGACTCGAGGTCACTATTTGTTACAAATAGTTATCAAAAGAAGCATTACATCATCATTTTTCTGCAAGACGCTTCAACAAGAAAAAATGGCTTTCCTGTGTCCAAAGCTTATTTTTCATATATACCACTATATAAAAAAAATCAAAATATAAAAAAACAAACAATCACAGAAAATATACACCAAGAAATTGAAACAAGTTCAAGATACAAAATAAAGCATTCAAAATAAATCAAACTCAGTCTGAAATGATAAGCAAAATCAAGACGTTGATGCTCTTTTTTTGTTTCGCGTTTTTTTTTTGTTTTAATTTGCACCAACCGCTCATCAAGTGAACAAAATGGCGTCTTTTCTCCGACGTTTTAGTCGACAAGATGGGAGAATCCTCCATCTTCCTTTAGTGCAGTCTCAACGAGGTGTTTGGCCGGGGTGAACCCCAGCCATGGTCTCTCAAATCCAGTGAGATGAGTACAAAGAGAGAGAGGGTGGTGGGTGGGTGGGTGGGTGTGGAGGTTGGGTGG
>JAOPUH010000104.1:8490260-8504988 GCA_027123175.1 Urophycis cirrata | reverse complement strand
GGCGTGTGGAAAATTTAGAAGCTCCTCTTTTTTGCTTTTCCCTTCTCCCCCCCCCCCCCCCCCCATTCGGGGCATCTAATAAATCGTTTCAAAGCATTCACTGACTTGAAGCGCTTGCGAGTTGGTCCTCTGCCTTCATTATGGTGGACAGTATGCTGTAGGTCAGCTCTGGTCTCTTTCCTACTATTGTAAAGCCATTCCACACGTACATCATTTCCTGAAGGAAAAGGAGAAACAAAAAGATTATGGCACATAACCCACACTGTAGTCACATTTTATGTCAGGGGGTCATGGTGCTCACCAATGCAGGGATGATTGGTTTTGTGGGGCTGGAGGAGAAGCATCTCTGGGCCTTCCTGGCAGCAAACTTCTCCGTTGGGACCGACTTCCCAGCAATCCTGAGGCGAAGGCCTTCCACCTGTCTGTAAAAACCACACCAGTGGATGAATGACGTGAACGATCAGCGTTTTCAAAGTGTAGAGTGTAGAGTGTAGTGCAAGCAGGGGAGTCTCCCGTCGCTCACTTGAACAAGTCTTCTGCATTTTGACCCATGGCCTTCACTTCTGCGTCTGGGAGCATGCTCAAAAGGGCGGCTTTCTGGTACACATAGGTGGCCTGGGAAGAGATCATGAATGAGCAATAACAGAGCAACAATCGACGTGGTAAACCTGCAATGTGGAATGGGTGGAAGGCTGCACTGTAGCTTGTAGGTCATCAGGTTCGGCCCGTACCGTTTCCAGAGTTCACACCAAGCTTGAAACTTTTAGGTTTTAGGAAGCACGTATCTGTTTGATAAAAGGGTATGTCTTCTTGCATACATATTACGTTACCACCTTATATACTTTTATTTGACATGTCTTTTAAGTTAATGTCTTTTGATGTCTGCCTTACCATTTTTAAACTGTGATCCTGCCTCTGTAAAGCACTAAGAATGGCCTTGTGTATGAAGTATATTGCCTTGCCCTCCCCACCCATGCTTTATCAAGTGAATATGAAACAACAAAAAAGTGCCCTATTAAGTCCCTCAAGTTGTGGCTACAGTTGCGGTAGCGATGAAGGCAGGCGGTCCACAGCCGTCCCCACAGGTAACAATTCCATCATCCTACAGGCTAACGTGGAAAGCTGCCTACGAGCACGCAGGCCATCAGGGTAGGACCCTACGGTTCAAACCAAGCATCAAGCTTTCAGTTTACTGTTGCCGGTGGCTGACTCTAGGTTGGAAGGCCAGTGCCACCTCATACCTGGGACCACTTGCTTTCCTTGGCGAGCAGGTCAGCATAATGGTAGGCTTTCCTCCAGTCCTGTTCGAAGGAATGGGCCCACATGAGCTCCCAGTAGCACAGGTGATGGATCTGCCGCCACTCCTGCTGGGCCGCGATGCAGGCCAGGTACTTCTCCCTGGCCTGCAGGTGGAAGCAAATGAGAGCCCGCTTTTAAACCGGTTTCAAACTGGTAGGGGAAACCGGTTTCAAACTGGTAGGCGAAACCGGTTTCAAACTGAATAGGAATGAAGGAGAGCGATCCTTTGTGACATGATACTCACCAACGTGAAGTTTCCCTTGAGCAAAGCAATCCTGGCCGTGTAGAAGAGAATCAGAGCTCCCTGTGGCCAAAGGAAGTGTGGGTTTTTAAATGAAATACACAGCATAGTAAACAGCCGCAGACACCTGACGAGTATGACTGGAGGATTCACTTTCCATTTAAGGGTGTGTAACTTACATTGGGAAACTTGTTCACATAAGGTTCCAGCAGGTTCTCAGCCTCTGTCAGGTCAACCTCACCAGTGCCTTTTGTGGAAAGAAATGGAATCGTAATTGTTATTTCCACAAACTATTGTCCAAATGATAATATTTAATTAAGTTAATATTTAGTTAATATTTAATTGAGTTAATATTTAGTTAATATTAATATTTAGTTAATATTAATATACAATTCTCAAAATCTTTTGTTTGACGGTTTCCAGTAAATCTCCTTGTGGCCCTACCGAGTATGACGGTGATGTAGAGATGGTACATCAACAGAGTGAGCATACTGAGGATGGACCGCAGGCCTTTTGTGGCCACGCCGGCTCTCAGCTCAGACAGACCCACATCCTGAAACATTACCCACAGAGCTTTCTTCAGTGTGCCTCACACACAATATTAAAACCTTGATTACGTTTAAAGCTTTGAACTAAATTAAAGAACAACCAACAATCAATCAATCAATCAATGCAATTTCCCTCAGGGATCATTAAAGTATGTCTGTCTGTCAGTCAAACTGAATAGAATAAACCGAGGTAAAATAATACATTGCCTGTTAATACACGGGCAGCAGCACCTACCCGGTCACCGGAGAAGCCCAGGAACTCCATCAGTCTGAGGACTCTGGTTGGGAGCAGAGACAGCATCTGATAGAGGGATAGTCAAGATACAGTCAGCCATCAATCAGTCACCACTTATCCAACTCGTTTCAACTTTATTGTGACGTGCACGTTAATAGAACAATAGCAGCAGCCATTCCTGCAATCAAATGCTTGACTGTCAAGCTGGCTTCCAAGACAAGATAATAGTAAAAGATAATAATAATAATAATTTGGGGCAGCTGCGGCCTACTGGTTAGGGCTTCGGATTTGTAACCGGAGGGTGGCCGGTTCGAACCCCAACCAGTGCGAACGGCTGAAGTGCCCTTGAGCAAGGCACCTAACCCCTCACTACTCCCCGAGTGCCGCTGTTGCAGGCAGCTCACTGCATCGGGTTTAAGTGTGTGCTTAAGTGTGTGCTTCACCATCACTGTGTTCTGAGTGTTTCACTAATTCACGATTGAGTAATTCTTCTTCTTCTATAATAGAATTACAAATACAAATACAACTATTGACACGCTTACCAGGTTGAACGATCCGATGCCCATGTTGACACCACACCTGAAGTGAAGGTGTGTAGTGCTCTGCTGCATCCCTTCTTCAATTTTGTTTGCAAGCACTTGACAATCTCTGGTAAGAAAAAAATAACAGTTCTTTCATTCTTCATGGGAGTCGCTCCGAAAGCCACCGCCGAGGTGAACCTCTTAAAAGTGCAAGAGAACGCTCTTTGGGGGTGTGGGAGCAAGTTGCCAGCCTCTCGAGTGAATAACTCTTTGGCCCGCAACAAGGCGAGTGTGGCCTTTATACCACTAGCAGCCAATCAAGGCTAGATTGAACAGAGCAATCTCATGGCTTTTGGTGGAAGTGTTTCTCAAAAGCACCGCACTCGCAGTATGCACTTGCAATACTGTGAGTGCGTGCTTTTTTGGCAGGGGTGGCAGCAGTGTGCATTGAACCCCTATAACCCTGGAGGTGTGGTGGGACGTGATTGATACGATGACGAGCAATGACTCCCTGAGAGCCTTACTTGAAGATTTGATAGCTGTGTCGAATCCTCATCCCTCCTTTGATGAAGCCCATGATGCTCTCCTCCATGAAGGTCAGAGACGCTTTCTGCAACAGGACCTCGGCATAGCACAGCTCAGCATGCATCTCCTCTATTCAGACAATGATTCATATTGCAAAGAAATGTTAAAATCACTGTTCATGCATTATTTTACTCAATGACAACTACCAGACTTTGAGAATGCAGGCCGTTCAATTGTGACAATGTTTTTGGAGCTTGTAAAAAAAATACAATAATATAATGTTTTCATCATAAATGCTGTTAAAAAAAACCTAGCCTGACCCTACCAATTCACATATACATATTGGTCTGTATTGGCACTTAATTTTTTTTTTTATTATTAATTTTTTATTTCCATGGGGCGTCATCAATGGGGGCAGACTAAAATGCCCCTAGATGCAACTGCATTGACCTTCAACCAATCACAGCAACAAAACCGGGGGACACTTCAGTGGCAGCCATCTTGTGAACATTTCTCAACTGCACGACCATAAGCTGCTCCTAAACGGTTGTGATTGGCCTCACTCAGGCCATGCCTTAATAGCTCATCCAAACATGAGAAAATCTGATGTTTCTCACCTTCTGTCAGCCTATCAGAAGGTTGCCGGTACCATAAGTTTGTTATGGTCTCCATGAATCCACTCTTTTTGCGAAAGCTGGAGAGTAAAACGTGAAAGCAAAAGGCATCTTGAAACATTCAGGGACTGATAAGTCTTTAGGGCTTCAACAGGGCAGCCAGACTCAGCATAGACAACAGTACAGATGGATAGTGAGTGATACAAAAAGTGTACTACCTCTGGCATGTCTGTAGAGACTCACTTAAGGAAGTCATGGCAGCATCTACATCTTTTGGGTCAAAGGTCATGCCCGCCTGCATCACCAGCATACTGCTGTAGCCCATGGCATGGTACATACTCTGGTCCTTCCTAAGAAGAAGAAAAACATAAGAGTAAAGTCAGAGAAGGCATTCCTGAGCAAACGCAGGCATGCCTGGATATAGCCTACATTTAACATTGACTGATAAAGACTTTGTAGTATCTTCATGTATTGAGGAAAAGGAGAAACCACTGCTGACACGTCCCACTTGTATATTAAAAAGGATTTATTACAAAGTGGAACAGTGTCACAAAGGTCTGAATCTTAAGAGAGCCTCTGTGGTACCAAATTCTGATAACACTCTGCCAGCCTTGTCCTGATGCACAGTCTAAATACTACTTCTCAGATAAGCCTCTAAACAGTCATGCACCTGCTGTGCCCAAAGCTTTAGTCACAACAACTGACTTTTTTTAAACCTCTGACCCGTTAACACGTAAATTCACGTTCCTTACAATAAGACCTCAAGAAAAACATAGGCCTACATCTCCTTAGATAGTGTGTACAGATATAATTAGACACATTAGACACAATACATCTCCTTATATAGTGTGAACAGCTGACCAGACACTACATCTTCTTGTTTATACTCTTGTTTATACTTTCTTGAGGTTTATACTTCTTGTTTATATTTGTTTATACGTTGGTTTTTGAAGGTTAATTTACAATCACCGTTTCGGTGAATTTCCATCACAACATAAAAGAAGATGGCAGACTTACTATATTAACAGCCGGACGGGGAATATATGCATTAGATAATAGCATAATATGAATTACTCACAACAAACATTGAAACATCGCACCCACCACGGTTTCAGATGAGCCAGAGCATCAGAGAAGCGGTTGTTGAGAAATAGCTCCAGCGCAGAGCCGCAGTCTTCCAGGGCGCCCTCAAGATCAATCTGCGGATTGCTTCATTCCAGAGTAGGGTACCACCATCAGCAATGACATTCACTATAATGTGTTCAAGTAAACTTAATAGCATTTCTTGAAAAAGTAAGTGGTAGACAATTAGATTATATGAATGGCATATTTTTTTTCTGAAGTCTGATCATGTTCATAGAGGTTACAAAAACGAATGCGCCTGGTACAAATAAGAAAATGTTTTAGCCTGAGCCACAACAAAGATATAAACGAACATTGACTGATAATCAGAAATTCTTACAGAGGGTCCTCCGTAAGCTGACTGTTGATCTCCGTCTGAAGAAGAAATACATTCATTGGTAATGTCATCAAATCAAAAGTGATGCATTCGTTCTGTAGGCCTACTTGACAGAAGTGTTCAAATTTTTTTTTTAATTCAACATTTCGAAATATTATTATAAATATAATAGAAAATATCGGATATAGAAACGTTTTGAGTTGGCGTAGTCTGTAATTGTTCTTTTTTGAACCATGACAGAACAAATCAGAATCAACTCAACATGACGTTTAACGTAATTGGTTTACATGAATGAAGATACTCGCGACACAATCATATCTCTTTCTAAATGACAAATAAGAAAAAGTTTACCGGTGAAGTTTGATTTTCTTTGATATCCTCCATTGCGAAAAAAGAGTAAAAATCCTAGATTTAAACTAATGATCAACTACAAATGTATTTATTGGGGCTTATACAAATGACCACGGTTAAACTGAGCTACACTAAGATCAAGCTTCTCCGGTTAGCCATTTATATACTCCACGAGGCCTCGGGCATTTCACACCCAAACCTCGTTCCTCTTTTCAATTATTCATCTCCCTTTCACCCCAATCAAGTCCACAGTTGGATTTACTCCGAGGCGTAGACCAGCAGGTCTGACGTAGACGAGGCTGAATGCGTCCGTTGAAACTACATTTCCCATCGTCCACAGCATCACGTGTACTTTGGAAAATGGCGGCTTGTGGTTCTCAGTCGGAGACGGAAAACATTCCGGATTACGAATCCATCGATGTTAACACAAAAGCATTTAATATAGGTGCGTTTAGGGACTTGTGGTTAGAAAGACTTAAACCATCAAATTACTCATACCAAGAAGAGGAAGATACAGAATTTGAAACCGAATTTTCCAAAGAATTTGGGCTCGACGCTGAAACCGTTAATGATCTGAAATCAATTTGCAGGTAATAAACCAATGGCTGTGTGCAAACTACACCAATATTAACCACCATAGTATATTGTGTTGCTTGCTACACATTTACATAGTTTTCCGTTTATTTCTGCATCGCTTGAAGCATCGATTCACTTCGCTGCCATCCCGTGGATCAGCACCCAGATACCAGCGTTGTGCCGCCCGACTCCTCTCTCAGAACATTAATGTAGGCTACACTTGTTCAACTTTACGTTAAGTTACTCTCAAGTCATAACACAATGCGTCAACCAATGTCGTTACTTTTAACAGACAAAGGAAGAGGAGACAAGATTACAAAGCAAATCGGAAAGTCCACAAAATTGGCAGACATGACCTTTATACGGATGAACTGGTGGGTGTTCAACACAATGTACAATGTACAAATAAGTACTAATCTCAATAGTAGGCCTATACTGAATGTCAGTTTTTGACATAATTGTATGTTATATTATTCATTGTATCTTATATTATTCATTGTATCTATTCAAAATGTACGTGGGTCAGTCAAGCTTTGGCATACTGTTTGGATTTTAGGAGAGACTGACAGTGGGAAGGAAGCCAGAACATGAAGAGAACATGATTCCTGAAGGAGAGGTCATTGTCAGTGTCAACATCTACTACCCCATCATCTTTGAGAGAGTGAGTATGGATATGGTCTGTTATCTGAAAAGTTAAAATGTAGAATCAAGTGTACAAGCTCAAACTTTTTTCGACTGTCCATATTCATGGATCCTGCCTTTCCTTAGTTTAAGTACGTTCGACCGCACATGACTTTGCTGATGACCGGGTCCCACACGTTGGCAAACTTGAAGGACGCTATTTGCTGTGTCAGTGACTTGCAAGTGTGTGGCGAGTTCAGCAACACGCCTGACATCGCTCCTGACTTCATCAGCAAGGTGAGAGGCACACAGGCCAGGTGCTGCTTACTGGGGCAGCATCATGTGACCATCAAGCACTACTTTGACCTGCATTGAATACCACCCGTTTTGGGAAATCGTTTTTTTCCCTGTTTTTTTTTTTTTACGACTCATTTGAATGAATGAATGAATGAATGAATGAGTACTCTTAAACCAGCCAATGGGACAACTGTTTTGTACTGTTGTTTGATAACTCCTTTGTGTATAATATGTCAGATGGGCGTTATGATGTTGTGTCTGTCCACATTTAGTTAAATGTCTTTTTTGAAGTGCTCTCACTCAATGTGTTGTTTATTGTTTTAGGATAATTACAAGTCGGCCTTCTTCTTCCTGGAGGGCGTTTTCTACAATGACATGAGGTTTCCCGAGTGTCAGGACATCAGTAGGTCAGCTAGTTTACTCACCATGGATTAATTATCCCTGACTTGTTGGATACTTAAACTGTACTGGTTCCGAGTACAAACTCCTATTGCTATAAACACATGAATCTGATCCAATTCCAGAACACGGCACTAATGCTGTGGCCTGAGATGGTCAAATATTCAGATGGATATCTGTCCTAGAATGTTGTATTCCACAAATAACTCACTGTGTTCCGCCACTTAATTGTTTTGTATTGGTGCAGTGTTGAAATGTGTTGTGAGATTATGCCACATTTCGGACGATTATGAACGACGATTATGAATGAACGAACCGAAATGAAAAGGCACATCTCCAAAGTTCAGTCAGGACCATCGCTAACCTCATGCTGTTCTGACGTGACTAGAAGACCTAAAGCCATTTCCTCCCGCATGTGTTTTACAAACGAGCCATACAGAACGCAGTCGCTGTGGCCTTTGCTTCCCTCCTCCTCTAGGTGGAGGGCAAACAAGGCTCTGTAATGCTGTATAGACTCATCTCTGTCTGGGATCCAAATTGACTCATTCAAGACCGGGGATAGATGTTATGAGGTTGAAGAACATTGAATTAGTGAGAGTACCAGAAGCGCTCATCTTGTGATAATGAGCTCTTGAGATAAGTCTGCCACAATTTTGACCTCATTATCACAAGACTGCGTGCTTCCGTGAACTGGCTTGCAAATAATGGTTAAACATTGTGAGTATGTTAAACCATTTGCAAATAAAAAGTTGGAACGTCAAACCAAAGCGACAGCCACAACTGTCTCGGCGCTTCATGGTAACTGTAGATAAAGAATGCGGTGTTTGGGGTCAGAAGGAAGATAAAATATTGTCGTGAACAGTTGTACGAGTGAGGTGTCATAAGTTTCTTATGCATTGTAATATGCCAGTAATCATAGCGACGACGTATATGATCGTGTCCATGTTACATCTGTATCTGTTATTTATATTAAATTTAGATTTAGTAATGTGGAGCTTTTAGCCAAAACAACTTGCAAGTGAGGCTAAGAACAAAGCACCCAATCCAAGTTTGACTGAAGTCTGTTCGATTCAGAGGCATGATTCAGAGTCAAAGTTTAAATATGAAAGATATTTGTAAAGAGATTATTTTTGTATTTGAATTCTCTATCTATTAATTCTCCAGCACCACGATAGAATGGGCAAAGAGCCGCAACTTCCCTTCCTACCGGCAAGCCAAGATGGAGGACACCAAGTTTGTGGATCTGAAGATCAAAGTGGGCTTCCCCTATCTTTACTGTCACCAGGGAGACTGCGAGCACATTGTCATCATCACAGATGTGAGGCAAGTACGGTCCATTCAAATCACCGATGCATGTTATTTCTGACATGCTTTCTGCCTACAGGGAAGTTGGTTTTAAATACACGTTTGTAACTGTATGGAGTTTTGTATTTCAATGTACACATTTACATTTGTTGCATGTGTAGAGCATGCTTATCCAGCTCAGAGAGCATGCGTATGCGGCACATACTGGATTTCTGTTCTCCCAAGGCCTGTTTTTAGTTCCTTAAGATTCATGGTAAATTCATGGTAAAATGCTACAACAAGCCAGATAGGCTTGTTGTAGCATTTTACCATGAATTCATCAATGTCATGAATGTGACAACCTTATGTGTTTTTTCTTTAAGGCACAAAGCAAAGTATTATACATAATGTAAATACTTTGGAACAAATACAGCTATTGCTATTTAGTAATTTAGAATATGCTTACATTGACAATTGCAGTGCATTTTAGAGACATTATAGACCAGGTATGGGGGTTAGGCAGCCCGCTGCACAAATTGGGGTTTGAACCCAGAGCCTTTCCACTTTGGGACAAACATCCTAGTGACTAGAATATCCGGCCCATCGACGATAGTTGTCATTACGTTATCATTATATAGTATGCATTTCAGTTTCTGGTTGCATTCTTGCAGACTGTCCCATAAGAGCGACTGTCTGGACAAGAAGCTCTACCCTCTCCTGACCCACAAGCACAGGGTCACCACGCGCAAATGTACCGTCTGCCACGTCTACATTGGCAGGCAAGTTACAATTCACAATGCATGACCATGTTGCTCTTTGCTAGGCTTTTTAAATGAGACAATGGTAATGCAAATATAGAAATAACTTTCAGAGTGGCCGACTCTCGCACATTCAGCGCCAGACTGGCGTAGGTGAGCCTCTTCACGCACTCTCACGGTCTCTCCACCTATTCCTCCCTCTAATGTTATGCTATTTAGAAAACAATGCGGACAGACTCCATAGTGCTCTACATTGAAGGCTTTGAATTCTAAAAGCAATCTGACAGGTGGTGAGCCTGCATCATTACCACTAGGGACAGACCCGAGATTTGGGAAGGTTCCTGAATGGCCGCTCCATTCCAGGCCGAACCAGTCGGCGGACAATTGAACGTTTTTGCTTTTATCGCTCCATAATAATATTCGTACTATTCGCATCTGATCGTACAGAAACGTGAAGAGCACTGGACAATGACATCTGAAGGTCTGACCGCTGGCCCCGTGGCCACACCCTAGTAACGAAGCAAGGTTAAGCCCTCTTAGTTTTCCGATCGGCCCACAGTAATTGTAAGCCTTAGAGTTTTATTTTTATATACATGCACACACACACACCAAATTCCAATTTGAACTAATAGGCCTACATGAAATGAGCATGGGTTTCTTGACCATAAACATGGGTTTCTTGAACATAAAAGCACAATTTGCTCATTTCCTAATACCTAATTTTATGAATCCATACTTTTTTAAAACCATTTTAAAAACATGTTTTATTTAGGTCAAAGGCATGGTTCTGTGATGTTAATTCTAAATGGGCTATCTAGGGGCTTCATTTGAACACAGGTCATATGCAGACTGATGTCTTGTTTGAGTTGTCATGCAGTGATTATAATATATTGTCTAAATTGGGGTATAACATGTTTTGTTGTGGTTGAGATGAGGATTAGAAGTTATGAAACTAGGAGAATGGCTGCAAATAGGCGTGTTAGTTTACCTTAAGGGCAGGAATCAATAGATGAATTGAAGACGAGCTGTCCCATTAACTCCACTGTAACCATTGCAGCAATGTCTCCTGTGTGAAACGCTGCACAGAACGGTAAAATTGGACCTGAGATCCCATTGGTGAAAATGTTTACTGGTGCATCGCCAACAGACGTTTTACAAGCATGTCAGTGTTTTAAGCCATTTCATGTCAATGTGATCTGCCAAAGTTGATTTTTGTCCAATATCATCATCCAGATGGCTGACGACCAACGACCATTTTGCGCCGTGTGAGCCGTGCCTATTCTGTGACAAATGCTTCCGGATGCTTCACTACGACGAGCGTGGAAACAAGTTGGGGGACTTCCTAGCGTACCCTTACGTCGACCCGGGCGCATTCAACTGAAGTCCACGTTTAAATGGATTTACTTTTGTACGTTGTGTTCAAGTGTTAAACTGTTATGTTTCCATGAAAACTTTGTTCGTTTATATGGGGAAAAACACAATTTGCTCATTTCAGTTTGTCAACTTCGACAATGAAGCACTTTCTGTAAATATTTTGCGTCACTGATAATTTACTATTTGTGTGGCCAGTGGTCTGATGAGGGGGAACTAGGTCTTGTCTGTAGGGTGAAAAGGTTGAATTGACCTTTTTGAAGTGTCTTATAAGGTTTTTCCACGTTTCACATGTATGCCCTGAGAATATTATTAAGTGATTACATCAAAGGAAGTTTTATGGACACATATTTACCTGTCATAGCCAAATTACATTAATTTGATTAGAAAATCTGTATTTCTTCATTGTCCAAAACCAGTCCTCAATGCTCAACTAATTTCTGCAGCATATTCAGAACAACACTTAACAGGGAAAACATTTGAGAAACTGCTTTATTAGTGGACGCTATGATAGACAGGAAAAATACTCTTATTTACATTTGTTAGAGAAACACTTAAAACATGGTTGAATTAAAGCACGTTTTGGCAAAATAAACTTTGGCGTCCATCATTTCCCTACTGTGCACTTGAAATACACCGACATCAAAATACAATAGTGAAACTACTTAATCCACTAACTCAGCTTTTATACAAAGAACCTAACTAACAAACAGCTCCTTCTGAAGTTCAGTCTTTGCTAAACTGCAACATGAACATGTAACTCTTGAATGACAACATTGAAATACACCCTACTGAAAATGTATTGAACACAGGGTTTGGCATCTCCAATTGAAATGTGCATTTGGTGAAAAAAATATTTTTAAGCAAGCTATCACAATGAACAGCTGAACTAAAAGCATTAAAAAAGGTTTTGACAATGTTACTTGTGGACAAGACATATGCACTTGATAACTGTGAGGCACATTGATAGGCCATAGTATTGGAATCTGGTGCCCATTTTGTAAATATACATTAAGACAACATCATCTAAGCAAAATATGAGGGAAAAGTAGAATTTCTCCAGAAATGTTTGTAGTCTCAAATGGAATCTTCCACGCTTTTTCCAGTACTGCAAAAAACACAAACAATTAAATCGATTGTGATAAAGTATCCACAGCAGCAGGTTATCAATACAATATTAAAGAAACTGTTCAGGTTGCTTCCATTTAGTGCCTCCCCTGCCTGGATCATGGATGTTTCATGTGAACACTTCTCACTTCTTCATATCCTAGAAAGAAACTTAACCTTTTTTTTTTTTCCGCAAGTATGAACTCTCGTCATTGTGGTTGATTTTAGACATGTCCATGGAGAATCGGGCTAAAACTTGTGATCGCAACATAAGCCTCTAACACTACAGAACCCACATGAATGCATCAATCACCAACGTCACTGACCCAGGGTTGCCTTGGAGACTAGTCCCCCAGAAGGACCTAAACCAGTTGTTCTGATGGCCCTCACGCCACTGGTTATACCGACCATCTGATGAGACACACGCCCAGGCTGTCTTACCTATTATCTCCAAGAGTGATCTCCTCATCAACCTTTTCCCTCTCAACATCCTTCTTGTCCAAAGAGTTGAAATCACCATTGGGGATCTTGTTGTCTTTATTTGTAAAGACACCACACACAGACAGACAGACAGACAGACAGACAGGCAGGCAGACAGACAGACAGACAGACAGACAGACAGGCAGACAGTATGAATAACCTAGCACCCGCCCAAGAGGAGGATTCACAAGCGCATGTGATAACACATGCCTCGGCCCGAGCACCACTGAGGTGAATGGGATTCATTTGGGTCGATCGGACATGCTTCCGTCTACAACAGAACCTTTCATTGGCTCGGCACTCTTCACACCCCCCACACACGGCAGGATGAATAGGCCAATGAGTGGAAGGGCCAGCCGGGGAGTGAGGAGGTGGTGGAAAGCCTCCTGATCACACCGACTGGTTTAGTGAAACCGCAGTGGATCGAATCGTGTCAAAGTAGCAGCGGCCGTCTATTTCGCTTCCACGCGTAAATGTCGGACAACGTGACAAGCATGGGAGGTGGCTGAAGAGTGACTGTAAAAAGTGGTCATTCCACACAATAAATTGTTTTAAGTGTGGCACAAATCTCTCCCTGTGGACAGCAGGCGGAATTATTTCCGTAGGCTGGTTATTGAACTTAGCCAACCATTAAAAAAAAAAAAGTTTGTTTTGTTGTTAATGATTGCCTTCCTGAAGTGGAACCGGAGGTTTCCCGGTTGACACAAATGACCAAACGAACAATAAACCAACAGCACAGTCACATACTGTCACTGGCCTGGAATCAGAAAATCAGCAACTAACTCGCCTTTGAAACCAGTAACTGCAGAGCGCCCGTAGGCGTGGCGGCCGGGCGGTGGCGGCGGGCTCACCTGCGCTCTGTTCCCGGGCTTGTTCGGCCCGCTTCAGCTTCTTGGCCTCCTCAAACTGCCGTTGCTCGGCGATGGACTTGTTGAGCACCTGGCTGATCATGGAGTCCCCCTCGCCCACCAGGAACATGCTCTTGAACTTGTTGTACAGCATGCTGGCCTTGTCCATGATGTCCTGGCTGGCCTTGAACCTGCGAATCTGGGAGCAGAACCACGTGACGCGTGAGAGAGCCATTAACGGGAAGGGGGAAGGGGGAGCACTGAAGGGAGGCACGGCTACTGTGGGGCCCAGTTAGTGATGTAGCTACGGCAATTCTGTCTCCATTTTATTTTTTTTTTAATTATAACTACATTTTACATCTTTATTACTCGTGTTATTATTTGAAAAACCTACTGAATATACATTTTTGCAAAAAAAAACAAACAATTCATCCGCAGTTCATATTTGGCTGGGATCAGGCTGTGTATGAGACAGGAAACCTCCACCACGATTTTAAGGACTAGGCCCAGCATAATATTCATATACCATCTCTAATGAAACACAAGGTTAGGGGAACAACCATCCCCCGTTTGGTGGACAGATATCCCCAACAAAATCCTGAAAGAACAATAAACCATAATTTCCTGATTCCACCACATGATTCCACCTTGGTGATGAAGAACAATCCCTTCAAAAGTTACAATATTTAAAAATTTCAAGCCAGCTCCACTCCAAATAATAATTCAAAAAACACCCCCTCTCCCTTCTCTCCGGAAACCCCGCCCACCCTCAATACACGAGGCTCACTGCATGAGAGGCTCTGCAGGCTCTGCATGAGAGGCTCTGCAGGCTCTGCATGAGAGGCTCGGCAGGCTCTGCATGAGGCACTGCATGAAAGGCTCTGCATGAGAGGCTCTGCATGAGAGGCTCTGCAGACTCTGCATGAGAGGCTCTGCATGAGAGGCTCTGCATGAGAGGCTCTGCATGAGAGGCTCTGCAGACTCTGCATGAGAGGCTCTGCAGACTCTGCATGAGAGGCTCTGCAGACTCTGCATGAGACTTCCCTACACTGCTGTACCCTGGAGAGCGGCGTGGCTGGCTGGCCTCACCTTCTTGAGTGTGGCGATGAGCTTGCTGTGCTTCTGCAGGTGCTGCGTGGTCAACTGCAGTGTGCCGATCTCATCCAGTGCCTCCAAGCACTTCCTCACATCCTG
>JAOPUH010000104.1:8157406-8171479 GCA_027123175.1 Urophycis cirrata | reverse complement strand
CCCCCCCCCCCCCCCCCCCCCCCCCCCCCCCCCCCCCCCCCCCCCCCCCCCCCCCCCCCCCCCCCCCCCAACACAGCAGCCATTTTGAACCACAGGCAGAAGAAGTAGGATGAGCTAGGTGGTAGTAGTAGTGGAACGTTACGGTCCGAATCCTCACTCCTATGGCTACGCTCCATAGAAGCCTGTTGTTTTCTGATTGCATGCTTTGATCGTTGCCGATTGCTCTCACTTGAAAGTTGCTTGCAATGTTTCTGCTGAATGTCAACATCCAATTGACGTCAACCTAAAAGAAAAAGAAAAAAAATTTTGCTCACCTGAATGTTGAGGCGGCAGAAACTCTGCCAGTTCTCTCAGCGCGTGAGGCGTGAATCGCACCTCCAGGTTGCCAACAGGCGGCACTCTGATCCAAGCGGCGATGGTACTGTACGCCTCCTCCCCGTAGCAGAGCCCTGGGTCGCATGGGGCCGTTTCCAGTGGTTTGGATTGCGACACTTCCGGTTCACAATTCAGGTCTGTTTCGTTGACATATGCTGTAACCTCCGCCAACACCTTGCTGAGCTCTTTTGACAAGGGGGCAGCGGAGTTAGCGTTAGCATTAGCATTAGCATTAGCAGCAGCCGAAGACGAGGCTTCACTCCGGCTCTCCGCGGCGTCGGTCGCTACGTCCCTGTGCGCACCTTCAGGGCTACCATCAGTGCTACCATCAGTGCTAGTAACCTCGGTAACCTCAGCCGTAGCCAATGAGGCCTCTCCCCGAGAGGGTTGAGGCCCAGGGTTCACGTGGAGGCTTGACACGTCGCTCGTTGGCTCATCCGGTGGCAACGCGGTCGACTCCGTTTGGCTTCCATCCATTCCACCCGGTTCTACATCCCCGCCGGGTCGGCTGAGAGGGGAGTCGTAGTCAGAGATGTACGGTTTGATGTCCAGCACCGGGGTGCCGTCAATCATGTCAACGCCTGACAGATGTATCGTGTCACCTGTTCAATGACACAAAGTGTTTCTCAGACACATTTAATGAGAGCAACACGTGAGTGAATTCAGATACAGGTCATCAGGCAGCGGGCAGGGGTGAGGCACCCGTCTTAAGAAGGTAGACGTTGGGAATTGGGATTCAGCTTTCTTGCTCGCCGCACGCAAGAGTCAAAGATGGGTTGCACATGAACGGCAGTGACAGGGTGGCAAAGAAATGGGAGCCCAGCATACATGACTAAGCAGACTAAGACTGCTGGCTTTATCTGTCAAGCCAGTTTTGTAAGCCTTTCAATGCAAGATCGCCAAACCTAACAGTGGAATCCCCACAAACAGGGTTGTCACATCATCAATCTCATAAGGCTGCTGGAGAGTAAACATCCACAGAAATAAAACAGAACACAACAGTTAAAGAAGAGAAGGACTTGGCCAATGTGGACATCGGAATGAGAAGATTTTATTTAGAGAGGTAAAGGTCAAAGGTCAGAACCTGTGTGTTCGTGCGTGCGTGCGTGTTTGTAATGTTGTTTTCATCCGTTTCACATCCACATCCAAACACTTGTCAGCGACAGCAAAATTGTGTGTTCATTCTGGGCCTCAATCATACAGTACATGGGGGGTCTGATTTTGTGCAATTACGATTGATCTGTTGACACACACAGAAATGACACACACATAAATGAATGCACTGAATAAACTAGGACATCTTATACTTGCCTACGATGCTGTCGACCCTGGCCAGCGTCAGGCCCAGGGCGTTGGGCCGGTGAGGGGTGCGTGTGGAGTAGAGGCCCACCCGCTGACCGTTCAGCCTGGGGGGCTTCACCTTGGCTTTGTAACTCAGATGACCATTCTTATGGAAGAGGAAGATGATCCTGAGAAACCCAACAGAGAAGAGAAGAATCGTACTTGAATTGTAGTTGATTGACTGTCCTGCGTAGATTTTATTACTGACAATAGGGTTTAGGTGATATTTGAGTCGAGATAGCGCAGTGGCCAGGGGGTTCCCCACCCTCCGAGGGAAAGGTCTTCGGTTCGATCCCCAATGCTCCTTGGCATCCTAGAGCAAAATGCCTAAACCCTACCTGCTCCTTAATGACATGGAGTCAAGATAATCCACTCCAGGGTACGCCGGATTAAAGCTGAATGACTAAAATAGTAATACACAGGGAATCACAACAAGGGGAATTCAGTCAGGGGGTGGAAGGAGGAAAGGAGGGAAAACAAACTTGTCAAAAGTGATTATCTTCTTCACAGTCAATGGGTAACAACTGTTTCCCCTCTAAAGGTGTAAGGAAACAGGTACTATCCAATCACACACCAATGTAATTACACTATTGATCTTGGCATCGACTTCATCCTTCCTTAAGCCAGCTATAAGCAATGAAAGATGTGTGTGTGTGTGTGTGTGTGTGTGTGTGTGTGTATGTGTGCGTGGGTGTGTGTGGGGCGAGGGGGGGGGGGTCAGGACAGGACCTTACCACACATGGGAGAAATGCTGGAGTCCCATCAGAGCGTGCTCAGGGTTGTTGAACACGCTGGGCTGAATGCGCAGCGTGGCCCTGGAGTGACCACACACCGTGGGCTGTCTCGGCGTGCCGTTCTTCGCCAAAAAACAAGACCTGATGTAGCCAATGGGGGCCGTCTGGATGGTGCCTGTAAGGAGCCGCGAACCACTTTGGTTTGTCAGGTGTTGTTTTGTTTTTTTACCCAGGTGTGACATTTTATTTTACACAAAACCAACCCGGTGATGAATAACCACAGCGACTCAGTGAGTAGACGCTTTCATCTGGCAAATTCAGACAAATGTCATTTAAGGAGCTGGTATGGGTTAGGCATCTTGTTCAAGGATGACTACAGGTTAATCAAAGGATATTGGGGATGGAACACACCACCTTTCTGCTGGAAGTCGAACACTATCCTGCCTGTGTGTGTGTGTGTGTGTGTGTGTGTGTGTGTATTGCACCTTGTTTTACATATTTTCGGTGAGCAAAATACATACTACGCGGTGTACTCTGCTACTCTTACACTAATAAAAAGGTGTGTCTTTATTACCGGAGTCCAGGCGTGGTTATTACCTTGTTCTAAAGAAACATCGAGGTTTTTCGAGGTTGATTGAGGTTGACCTGGAGGTTGGCTGTCGTCAAGGCTGCCTTGTGCAACGTTTGTCACAGCGGACAAAAGTGAAGTCATGTGTTTACGGTGGAATCGGACTGCGTTCTCCAACAACTGTCTGCAGAGAAAGAGAGAAATGGTTAATATCAATCTCTTGAGGGACATGCAAGAAGACGCGTGGTTACAAATTTACCTTAGATTCTTAATTTCTTTTCGCATTATGGAAACTTGCTGATTGAGCTTATCGACATGGCTGCCACAGCTGTCACACAAGGGTAGCATATTTACTTAAACGGGTGTGAAGTGTTTAACACTATTTAGCTTCTGGATGCTAACGTTAGACAGCTAAAACGTAAACAAACACGTGTGTGATCACGAAATGCGGAAGCAACGCACGCGATTTATTGTTGGCCAACCAGTGACTTTCCGCGGAACATTGTAAAGTTATTTATTTTTTACAGTGCCTCAATTATTTGTATTGATTTTACATTTATTGTACACATTTAAGGGGCGCCTGAAAACCATGAATGAGTTGACAACTGAATAAAAAATAAGTAAGATAAGTTATTGTTTTAATTAATGTCTCCCATCTAAAAATTGCAACGGTCTGAACGCCAGAGGGTGACATTGGACAAAATATATTGTATGAAGGAATATAGGTGAATGAAAGAGACGTTTTGTTTAGAATTTGACTTGAAGGACTTTGGTGACGGAGTAGGCACCGTGCACACTCCCATTGTTGTATCATGCATGTAACTCCTGCCAGTAAGTAGATTTCAGAACATTTGGACATTTGAACCATTATATTATGTGTTTGCCTATTAATGCAAAAAACTATTTGCCATAGCTTGCAAACAAATATATAGCCTATATGTAAATATGTTGCATGTCTCATTTGTATTACTCAAACAGGACACTTCAACACTTCATGAAAAGGAAGTATGTAAAAGCAAACAATAAAAAGGATGATTTTGAGTGGACTGCTTCGCAAGTAGAATAAGAAACCACAAATGGTGAACCTTGTCAACACTATTTTATTCCAATTTGCAGTAACTGGTTGTAAATGAACAAATTTATAAACAACATGCTAAAAACTTAAAAAGTCATTTTTGTGAAATACACCACAAGTTTGACTTCAGAGTTATATTTAGAATAGCCAGCATAATCAGTTAATACTTAAAGCAAAACAGAAAAATACCATTTAAATGCAGTGCAATATAAAGCTTCAGAATAAAAAGGCGATTCATTTCCAAAGCATTGCCTATTCGCTGGAAAATACATAAAATACGTCTACAGACATTTTTTTATTAAAACCCCTTGAGAAACCTCTTCAGACTCTTCAGAGACTTCATTAGACTCATTAGATTAGTTTCCCATGAAATATCCTTGAGTGGTAGGCAGGGGGGTCAACAGTGAAGAGGAGAACATGGTGCTCTGATCCACAACAGGAGGGGATGGCCCCTCAACCGAATCTACCAAACATAGAAAACAAACATGAAGTTAAAATATGTTGCAAACACAAGCACTCCTGACATCTTGTGATCCTCTGTAGCTCTACTGGTAGAGCTCGGCCTTAACACTGACAGGGTTAGTGTTTAGACGTGTACGCGCTCATGCTATCGGACCACCAAATAGCAAATATTTATATTTAAATACTTCATAACATCCTTCCACAGACCTGATATTATATTGCACTTTTGCACGAAAAGTGCTTTATGTATATGGTTTGATTGATGGAAGTGCTGGCAGGGTGACCCTACCCATGTTCAAACGATTAATTGCGTCTTCCTTCTGCAGCAAGCGGACATCCTCTATCTCATCGGGTCCTAAGTCTTCGATGGTGACCTGGTCCAGGGCCTCCTGGGTGCTGGACTCTGGGGTGTCGACCGGAGCAGAGGGTGCAGGCGCAGGGGCCAGGGCTCGGGCCAGCGGGGGACCGGCCAACACAGGAGCCTCCACGGGGGTCGCCGTTTGACTTTGACCCGAGAGAGGGAGCAAGGAAGAGCTTTGGATGGATGGGGTCGGACCCGTGGGCTCTGCAACAACGTTTGGGGCCGGGGTAGGAGTAGGACCCTGGGCTGGGGTAGGGGCTTGGAACAGGGTAGGGGCTGGGGTAGGGGCCTGGGCTGGGGTAGGGGCCTGGGCTGTGGTTGGACCCTGGGCCAGGGTAGCAGCCTGGGCCGGGGTCGGGGCCTGCACTGGGGTCGGGGCCTGGGCCGAGGTAGGGGCCTGGGTAGGGCTCGGGGTCAGGTTAGGGGCCGTTGTAAATAAACCGGTTGAAAAAGAGGCTACCACCGGGGCTTCGTCTGGGGCTACATCCAGCAGTTGAGCTGGGACCGTGGGGATGTACGCTGGAGGAAGCAATCGAGAGTAGAGGGTTTGGGCTGGACCAGCCTCCACCACTCCAGGCGGGGATACTTCGGCAGGGGGTGGGGGAAGCTGCGGCGCTGGCTCCTCTCCCTTCTCCTCCTGGAGGATGGAGAGAACCTCTGGCGGGTTCTCGGCCTTCCTTGGCCTCCCAATTTTCCCTGTGCCGCTCCTCTGCTCCCCTCTGGCTCTTTTCCTCTTGCTCTCCACCCTGGCAGAGGGGCAGAGTGGAAACACTTACAGGCTCCTGCCTACACTGGGGTTCACTCAGAGAGCGGTTGAAGGTCCCTGATCCAGGTCACTGGGAGACCGGAGAACAGCAACCTTTGGTTTCTCCGTGGTACCTACTCAATACGGGCCGTGGGGCTGATAAGCAAACACTCGGCTGATAATGAGTATTTTCACCTCTCTGTGGAGAGTTCATTCGGGAACCGGTTTGTGTTGAAAGAGCGAAAAATGCAGTTGGTGAAATCACGTCGCTTGGTAAAGATTAGCCTCGTTTCTCTCCATAAGATCGTTGAAGTAATCATTTTATTTTGTGATGTAACCAGCCGCTAAACCAAAATGCAGTCAAAAAACATTCCTCTCTAGCCAACTAGCCAACATCATCATCCCCTCAGGATGCTAAGCTACCACTGTCGCTGACTGGGCTACCTGACCAAATTTACCCATAAACCCACTGGTTAGTCTCCTTCTCCTCCGCCTCAGCTTTTCTCTTCCTCAGCAGGTCTCGGTCCCGCAGACGGCGACGGGTACCTCCTGTTAAACAACAACTCATTAGAACTACAAAGCATAATTACTACGATGTAAAAAAATAAGAACTACAACACAAAACATAGCCTATATGTTTTGTGTTGTAGTTGTATACTTTACATTGTAGTCCTTTTAAGGACTACAATGTAAAGTATAAGAACTACAACACAAAGCATGAGAACTACAATGTGAAGTATAAGAACTGCATTATCAAACATAAAAAGTTACACTTTGAATCATATGAACTATAAGCAAAATAACTACCCTATAGCATTAGAACAGTAAAACATTACAATACAGTACAAAGCATAACTATGTGAATCAGATATAGAATTTAAAACATAACAACTGCAATACAAAGCACAAGAACTACAATGTAAAGTATAAAAAGTGCAGAACTATCATTTATTTGAGAGCCAAATCAGAGAACATAGTTATGTAAAGTGCAATATCGGGATCCATAGCCTTCCATATAAATTAACTGAAATACTGGAATACTTTCTAAGCCTGTGTCTACTCTGCTGGTAATACACTGGACTCGTGCGATTGAACAGTGTGAGGTTAGAGAGGCTGTATTTGGCTTTGAGTCATAGTAATACTATAGCTAATTGCCTAATTCCAGTGTCCACATTGACCGATGACTTAGAAAAACAAGACTTGAATGCAAAAGAGCACTTTCAAAAAGGCCAGCTTCAGCTGTCAGAACATAACTCTCTTCTGAGGCTGTTTATTCGTAAACTTGCAAACTAGTACAAGTTTGACGTTACCTTGGTTCTGTTCAGGTTCTTTCCGCTCCAACCCCTGATTATCCATATTCAAAGTCTCATCCATGTTTAGTCCTGGGAAGAACGAATATGTATCAAAGCTTATTCAGGGGGAACACGCGCAAAAAACGAAAACGCATAAGCTGCGTATTTTGGCTTCCCAGTCCGAACAGAAATATCTGGTTAAACATTACCATTATGCCTAGATAGTCCCTTATCTTATTTGTAAAGGTGGAGGACTTGGCACGATCCTTACTGCAAAAAGCACACTCCACGGACCTGAGTAATGTCAGCCAGTGTGTGTGTGTGTGTGTGTGTGTGTGTGTGTGTGTGTGTGTGTGTGTGTGTATGGTGTAACAGTGTGTAAACGCTGCAGAGTTCCCCTGGTGCTTACAGGTGGAAATTGTTGGTTTTCAGTAATTATTAGATGTTTGCATTGTTACTACCGACTAATACATACAGGCATAATAATAATAATAATAATAATAATAATAATAATAATAATAATAATAATAATAACTATTATTATTATTATTATTATTATTATTATTATTATTATTATTATACGATTATTATCATTATTACTGTTGTTATTATTATGCCTGTATGTGTTAGTCGGTAGTAACAATGCAAACATTTAATAATTCTTGTTATTATTATTAAATCAGTCAGAAATCATAGACACATTTTAAACTCTAAAAATCTGCCATGTGGAGACTTTAGAATGCAGGATCATATAAAAAAAGTAAGACTCAGAGGATTGAAAAAAACGCGAGGCAAATATTCTTCCAGTGGCGCTACAGCCATCTTATCATTAATCCCGTGCGACTCAACTCTGGGTGTGTTCACAATCTTCTAATAGCACATTGAAGCTGGTGTCTCCGCTTGGGCTACAGGAGACAACCCGATAACGGTCTATTTACTCCCCAACATGTGAATAAATGTCTCTTATTGTAGACCTACACACCAAACCTCAGATTAAATAGAATATAGAGTGGCCAGCAATGTATGACATTTAAAAAAACAACATAGAAATGTATTATTTAGTTGTATATTATTGTATGATTAAATGATTAGGCCTCGTTTTAAGAACAAAATGAATACTAAAAAGTTTCTAAAATCGTATGAAGGACATCAACTTATATTTATCATGGCAGGAGAATACATAATACAGTGCAATGCAACGATAGATTACAATAATAGACATTCACTTATTTGTTTCGTCTTAAATACTCTACCAACCATAACTCAATAAGACAACGAACGACTTCATTCATGTTATGTACCTTGGGAGAAAATTTGATGAAACCACCACTTCCAATGAGGTCCGGATCAGCGTGGCAAGTTACTGCGATGCCTGGCAGCCTTTCAGTGCTCCGTTGACAATGCTCAAAGACCCACGAGCGCTGGCCACCGCCAAATACTGGCATCTTTCAATATGTCTGATTATTATCAAAGCCGACCGTTACAGACCAAAACGAGTTGCCAGTTCTGCCCACCAAAAATCAACTGATCCCGTTCTTTTGCGCACAAAAAAATTAGAAAATGTGACCCCAGTGCCCTCTGTCGGTGTATTAGACCCATTACACATGACTGGCATGATTTTTTTTTGTTTTTTTATTCGTTTTTCCACAATTAAAGTCAAAGAAGCCCTTTCACACAGGCATTAACATTCAACAAGCCAACAATATTGTTCACTACAATCACGATGAATCTCGTAGAACCATGTCACATTAACTTTAAAATGGCATCGAAAAAAATAGCAATTTAACACTTCATAATAATGAAAGAGGCACAGAATTAACATTTGACATTGCAGTATGCATTACCCTTAACTCTCTCGTTCGGTGACATTTGACTGTGTGGTTGTGGAGGCACACAAGCCTACTTCTGCTTGAGGGATCTAGGGTCTAAGCAGGAAGCTATGGGGAGGGGGGCGACCCACCCCGAGCATATAAAACGCTCTCTTCACTGCAAACTGAAAACCCATCCTCCATTACTTTGTCTATGAGCCTAAGTTAAACATATACTAAACATAAGCCAATGGAGAGACAAAAACAAAAGTTTATCATTGATTAATTTGTGCATTATTTATTCATAGAAAATGTTTCACAATTTGTTACTAAATTATTACAGAAAATACAATTAAATGTGAATTACATGTAGAACTTGACTACAGCCTTTTAAAAAGGCAACAGGTAGAACATCAATATAAATCATGTGCTTTAAAATGGTTTGCTATGATACACGATAGTAAATATCACTAGCATTAGAAACATCCACAGCAATCATTCAACAAAAATACAATATATGGCAGGTTACCTATGTAAACAATATGACCTACTTAATCAGGTAAATGCACATTATGAATGTTTAAATATATTAATGTGTATCAGCGCCCAGTGAATATATACCATCAACCTGCCTGATAATTAGCTGCCTGTGAATTTGTTTGTCATTATAGCACTTTCGCTCTACAAATGAATTGCACCATAGTACTGGTTTGCTTCGGGGCAGCGTCATGTTTTGTGACTGCATTGCCTTATTTAACAGGCGATGGGCGTTTCTGGACAGCGGTGGCGCTGTTGAGCATATATTTTGTTTCAGTCCCGTTTCCCTCCATGGTTTCTCCTCTCGCCGACTAACTTAGCGTTTGGTTCAGTTCATTATACAGTCCCATATTCTCCCTCCATTAGGGCATCTCTCTGCCTTTGGACTGAAATTTCCACCAAAACCCCAGAGAGAAAAGTTAAACTTTCATAGGGCAAGATGAATATGAAAAAGAGGATCCACTTGGAACTAAGAAACAGGACACCGTCTGATGTAAGTCGTGCTTTTTCAAACCAAACCTTAGTTTTCAGGCTAGCCTTGCTAGCTAACTTGCTACTTTTTTTGCTTTCTGAGTGACCTGTGTAGCTAACGTAATGGTGACCACATGGGCTTTAGACTGTGTTTCTCGCGTATAAATAGGGTAGAAAATCCTGCTAACAAGGTTAACACATTGTACTGTTCTAGATTGGGCGTGAAGGGGCCAGCAAGACAAGAAAGGCTATATTCAATCGTTACTTTCAAAAGCCGATTCTCCAGCTTGCTGGCATTATTGCAGCGTTTTAACCGTTTCGCAGCCTCCCTGCTCGATGGTGCACACACAGAGCTCGGTTACATTTACACGTTTCGGTCCCATTTATAAACTTGTACGTACATCGGTATTTCTGTACGTTTCCGTCCCCCCCCTATGTTGCGTGTGCCTACACGGTTTATTTCATGTGGACCCCGGTAGCCACGGTTAGGGAATAACTGAAAAGGGGACGCCTTTCATCGAAATGTACTTTAAAGTCTCCCATAATACGCGTATCGTTTGGGGGGTTATGCAGGAAAATACCACGCAACGTGTCGAACGAAGTGTGATATCTTTCTCGTTTCGAGAGGGGGGGTTTAAGGACCCACATTCAGCTACGCCAACAAACAAAAAAATGTCACTTGCTATCGAGTCCTCCACATATCCAACCTTCACCCCGCTACTACAGCCCCCGAAAGGCGGCTCGGTATTCGCATGCATCCGACCGCCTCGTCTGGTCGATCGTCAGTGTTGTTCTCGTATTTAGACGCTTCAATTAGCAAGTAAAGGGAGTGTACAGTACGGTGAAATCCGCCAAATATATATAGCCAGCCGGTTCAGTCGAGTCCCCCCGCACGCCTGCGATGCTTTCAATAACAACGGCAAAAAAAGCCCACATTTCGTAAACTTGGTCGTCTTCGTAAAAGTATCACCCCCCCACCAGATTATTCCGTACAAATCGTACCCACAGCGGTCAGCGAGTATATCGGTTCCCGCCATATTGGCCCCCCTTTGCAACAATAATAGAAAATATGTGCGAATAATCGACTGCGTTGTAAACACAACGCCGTCGTGCGGACGCGAGTCGTCCGTTAACGTAACGTGTTCTTAACGTTATAATACCGGCACGCTTTTATTCGCTAACGGCGGCTCGTGTGTGTGTTGCCGTGTGGCTCGAGCCAGCCTGCTCGAGTGACACGAGCCCCCTCGACGCCCGGGCAGCAAAACGTGGACGGTTGTCGTTTGTCGGGTTATCATGCATAAAATAATACCACTCGACAGTTGAAATGGGTTTAAATTGATGTATAAACCATCGAATAAACATTGCACAAAAACAGTCTGCCCCTATTGGAAGTGTTCAGAGAACTGCATACTGTGTCTCAGGAATCGCCATGTTGTCATTCTGTCGTCTTTGGAGCTCTGGAGAAAGGAACTCTCTCCATCTTTGTTTTTACTAAATTTCCGTTCGGAATATTTCCTTCGCCACTCGCGTTCAATCGACGATACGGCGCGACAAATAGCCATATCGGTCGTTTGCTCGACGACAAAACATTTCCACTTTCCCCATTACGTCGAGTTTCTGACTTTTTGGAAGACATATTACGAATGTTCTCGGTCCTTTTCCGCTGTTGTTGGGTGGCTAATGGCGGGCGGACGAGCCTCTCCTGCAGCTCCTCCACTGCACGGCAGCGTTTAAAAGGGCAATGGCTAGCCTGTAGCGGGCTTGCTAACAAAAATCATTGCATTTGTCATTAGTGACTGCATCACCAGGCCAAGATAATGTAGAGCTATTCTTCTTCGTGGCGGCTGTTACTAAACGCCCGATGCTATTTAGCGTGGACGAATATTGCATTTAAACAGTTTTTTGTGGATCACACATTTGCTTTAGCGTTTTTACTCCCGCTGCCTCACTTGGAGATTTTGTTGATGTTTGGCGAAAAACTTTGAAACATTTTTGTCGAACACACGATTGCGCAAAGTGTGAGCGAAGGGCTGGTGTATGTAAACTCCTCCTTTTATGTACATTCCTCCATTTGAATATTGTACATTCACAACATTACTGGAAACGTTCACTTTCTTTTGTGTGGTCTAAATAATGTGTCAAAGGGAGATTATTTCATTAAATTATAAAAATGGGAAAAAACATGTAATATTTCAGGGGGTTTTTGTGTAGTTTACCAAAAGTATATATACGTTTGGAATTCAAATAAATATTACATTTACTTGAAAATGAAAATATTAATGTGTTTTTTTCCCCCCTTTTCCACAGGTACAAGAACTTGTCCTTGACAATTGTAGATCAAACGATGGGAAAACGGAAGGCCTCACAGCAGAGTTTGTCAATTTGGAGTTCCTCAGTTTGATAAATGTCGGTTTACTGTCCGTCTCCAACTTGCCCAAGCTAGGAAAACTGAAAAAGGTGACGTGCAGACCAGTGTCCCCGTATACCTAAATCTCATCTGTTGATAATGAGCACCAGCTAACATGGCAATCTTTTCCCTTGGCTTCAGCTGGAGCTGAGTGACAACAGAATCAGCGGTGACCTCGACGTCTTAGCAGAGAAACTCCCCAACCTCACACATCTAAACCTAAGTGGAAACAAGCTTAAAGACATCAGCACATTGGAACCCTTGGTAAGGGCCGATCCCCGAGCACACAGTGATTGATCACCATCACAATAATCAAGACTTCATCCAAACCCAATCGGGGACCGTCTTGACGCGCCGTTGTTTCTCGTTCCCAGAAAAAGCTTGAACACCTGAAGAGCTTGGACCTGTTCAACTGTGAAGTGACGAACCTGAGTGACTACAGGGACTGTGTGTTCAAGCTGCTGCCTCAGCTCACCTACCTGGACGGGTACGACATCGGCGACCACGAGGCCTCGGACTCGGACGGCGAGGCGGACGGAGTCGACGATGATGATGACGACGAAGGTAAGTGTACAACGATTTGGAGAGAAAAAAGAAAAAAACATGTTTACCGTTGTGTAATCTGTACCTAGCTCCATTTTTGTAGATTTCTATGTGTGTGTGTGTGTGTTTGTTCTTTTATGCAAAGTAGTTCTGAAGTAATTGCTGAAAATGTGAGGGAATTAATGGGGGGGGGGAAGAAATATCATATACACCACTGGTATATGCCTATATTCTGATGTATGGTTATATTGGTAGAGATGGTGATGCATAGCAGTGATGGTGTGAGTTTGCACGTAATATAGTGCAATACATCAACTAACATCAAGTGAAGATTAAGATTTAATGCCGTGTTTTAGACCTCGGATCTGTTACTGCTTTTAGCCCATGACTTACATGCTGTGTCACGTGACTCAACACTACAGAGGGGGAGGATGAGGAAGACGGAGAGGAGGAGGACTTTGACGAAGAGGATGACGATGATGATGAGGAGGAGGTAGAAGGAGAGGACGATGAAGAGAGTGGCGCAGAGGATGAGGTGAATATGTCCCCCTTTCCATATATAGACACATACATTTATAGATAATTATACAGAGATAAATATCCCTGGCTGCGATATTTGGGGTGTGCGCTGCTATTCATTTTTAATTGGATTCTCTCAATCAGGAGGAAGACTTTGGTCAGGACGGCGAAGTGGACGATGATGACGATGACGACGATGACGAAGAAGAAGGTACGCATCACGCCTATGTGAAACACCTCAATGGGGGCCTTTTGTCTCTCACCCTGTCGTAGTTCAGCTGCCTGAATCCATTGTAAATAAAACGAGGACAACACATCTCTTGATCCAACGTGAGGGGGGGGCTAAGTGTTGGTTTGTTTTGGTTTAAGACATTCTCAGGGTTCTTCATTCTTAGTTTGCATGGATTCGCCCTTCAGTCTCTGCTCTTGAAAAAGTGTGCCTGTGAACTCAGCCGACGGGCGCACGCTGACCCTCGCGCTGATGGCCTCGTACTCACCCTGTGCGCCGTGTCTTGCAGCAGAAGCAGAGGCCGCCAAGGGCGAGAAGAGAAAGCGAGATCCAGAGGATGAAGACGACGATGACGACGACGACGACGATGAGGATTAGGAGCAAAAGCAATTTGTAAACGATCCTACCGAGTTCCCACCCACCCACCACCCCCAGACTCCACCTGAGCCCCCCACCCGCCCCTCAAGTCACATGGTCCGTTCTGCTCTGCAATACCATCGCCAACCCCTCCTCGCCTCCTCCTCTTACGGCCGGGCGGGCGGGGGGGGGGGGGGGGGGGGGGGGGGGGGGGGGGGGGGGGGGGGGGGGGGGGGGGGGGGGGGGGGG
>JAOPUH010000104.1:8096422-8112298 GCA_027123175.1 Urophycis cirrata | reverse complement strand
AACCCTCCCAACCCCCCCCCCCCACCCCCCCCCCCCCCCCCCCCCCCCCCCCGCCCTCTTCAAAAAGTGTGAAAGACACCGAGCTCACAGCTTTGCTCGGTGTCTTGTTTAGATTCCCCTGGCGGTGACAGTAACCCCACCTCCTCTCCACCACCCCCCGCCCCCCTCAACCATGATTGCTTTATTTTGCACGTCTCAGTGGTAGGGCCAGGGGAGGGCGGTCAATAATGCCGGTCTTGTTAAAGGGCATGGCTGATGGCTGCCTCTACCTTTAACACTACCTTGACAGAATGCTCCACATTCAAACAGTGCCGTTCAAGGTTGTTTTGGGGGGGCAGGCGTTGCTTTCTTGTCGACTTTTTCTTCTGTTTTAAGTTTTAAACAGTGCGGTTTGCAAAGCCGGTGGCCTGGCACTACGACAGGCCAAACTCGCATAGGTACCCCCCAGAGTTAGAACATTGCAATTATTTCAGCAGAATGTCAGCCAGAGTTTCAACTGACCTCCAGACACGGCTAGCATTTTAGGGAGCCATCCTAATGTTAGCCATATCCGGAGGTCAGTTTAGACACCGGGGCACCGTCGGCGGCCGTTTGGCAATGATATATGCGGCTGGCAACCTTTGCTGACCTTTATTGTGAAGGAAACACCCACAACCAAAAGCCTCGACTGTCCCGTTGTTTAAGAAGTCACGTCTTCGGTTTGTCTTTGGGGTTGTGTGTCGTCCCAGCACCGCAGGAGAAAAGGCTTTATCCTCCGCTCGCCTGGCTGTCAGATTAGCAACATTTTCATTGGAAGTCTGACGCATCACTTTTAAGTCCTCTGCACGTTTGGCGGAGTGCCTGCTAGCCGATTAGCTTTCCGTTGCCGCGGTAACGTCTGAGGCCCGCCTCCGTCTCACGCCTCAGCCCGGGGATAAGCAGGGCAAAAGAAAAAAAAAAAAAAGCAGAATAGGAATCCAACAAGTAGGGATTCATCTCCCCCGATGGGATCGCACCATAGAGTCTTCCTGTACTCAGCGCTAATAACATGATTGTTGCATTTGCATGATTGCGCCATTACTCACACCAGGGTATGTGTCGAATGAATGCTTGATTATGGCAAAATGGTGGTTTCTTCAGCATTATAATTGGAATTAGAAAAGAGAAGGGATTTGTCGTTTTTTTTCTATAAAGGCATTTTTCTCCTCTTTCTATGTTTTATTGTTAACACCGTTGACTACAGTGACAGCAAACTGACTCCGGATACTGACTGTTGTGCGTGCGCGTGTCTTCTGTGTTTCGGCTGTGTTTGTCTCGGGGCAGATAATACCGAAGGACAACGAAACGAGGTCCACTTTGATGTACAAGTACATCATCCACGAAGACTCCGTGCCAATTAACAACAACAATGTCATCCTGGAGGACACGTACGAGTGGGCCCTGAAGAGCTGGTCGCCCTGCTCCAAGCCCTGCTCCGGAGGTACTCGAGCACAGCCGCCGCATCGCAGACCCATCTCAGGAGCTTTCCCCTCATGTGGTGTCTCTCACACACACACACAGCAGCAGCAGCAGCACGGCTCACTTCTGTCGTCGCCTGGTCCCTAGCTCCTGACCTCCTGTTGCCTTGCTTTCAGTTGCATCATTTGATGTGGATTTTTGAAAAGCAGAAAAAAGTTTTTTTTTTTAAAAGAGCTTTTTTTCAGATTCTTTGGTATTTTGTAGCCTCGCTTGACTTTGGCTAATATAACTTTATAACTCAAAAGGGGATATCTGCCTTTGTATATAGACGCTGAGCTAACGAATGAATCACGCATCCTTTTAGGATAGCGCACACATTTTGAAAGTCATGAAAGTCAAACGCCCCCCATTTGTTAGTGTGCGGTGTCCCTGTCATTCTATCATCAGCGCCTCACCGGCCGGTCAGCTGTGACAGACTTCAAGGTTGTTTTGTTTATTAGCACGTCGTGGGCGGAGCGCCATTAGCGGGAGGAGACGCGGCGCTAATAGCATAGCAAGTCAAGCCGCTCAGTCACGCTTAGCGTTTGCGGGGGGGGGGCAGCCATTGTGGCACGAGTGTGTCGCAGGGCGTCAAGGCGACTCGTTCTCAACAAACCACTCTGACACAGTTGACCACACAGCGCAAACACTGAACGTTTTTATGCCGTACATACACACTATGCTGCGTGACTTGATACTCCTGCTCTGCCTAAAGGACTCTCTCGCCCTCTATCTCTCTCTCCCTCTGCCTCTCTCTCCCTTTCCCCCTCTCCCTCTGTTTCTCCCCCTCTCCCCCTCCCTCTGTTTCTCCCCCTCTCCCCCTCCATCTGTTTCTCTCCCTCTCCCCCTCTCCCACTGTTTCTGTCCCTCTGTCCCTCTCCCTCTCCCTCTCTCTCCCCCTCTCTCTCCCTCTCTCTCCCCCTCTCTCTCGCGCTCTCTCCCCCTCTCTCGCTCTCTTTCCCCCTCTCTTGCTCTCTCTCCCCCTCTCTCGCTCTCTCCCTCCCTCTCCCCTTCGCTCTCTCTCTCTCTCTCTCTCTCTCTCTCTCTCCCCCATCCCATGGTACCAGGGTTCCAGTACACTAAGTACGGGTGTCGGAAGAAAGGGGACACCCGCATGGTCCACCGGGGCTACTGTGACGTCAGCAAGAAGCCCAAGCCCATACGGCGGATGTGCAACCTGCAGGACTGCACGCATCCTCAGTGAGTGCACACACAGACACACACACACACACACACAGACACACACACACAGACACACACACAGACACACACACACACAGACACACACACAGACACACACAAACACACACACAGACACACACACACACACACACACACACACAGACACACACACACACACACAGACACACACACCTCCCCACCTCCCCTAACCAGGCTGCGTAGGCGCACCGCCGGCTCGCTCACTTCAAGGCACCGCGGGTGAGATGTGATGAGTGCTAAATAGAAAGAGCAGGACAGTGCAGGCAGGAGAGCGAGAAGATAAACAACCCCCCCCACCCCCCCCCTGCTCCCTCGTCTTCACGGCCAGTGAGCTGCACTGGCACTGCAGTCACACGCCGGTGATTGGCAGCCAGTATCGATCCCCAATGGAACCAGTCAGGGCCAGAGAGGCCCTGATTGGTTTTCACTGGGGAACGGGAAAATGAATGGAAAATGGTCAGAAATCGACGCCTGAATGGTCTCGTACGAAGGCAGGTGCCCACTCGACCACAGCAGATACGCTCAGCTATTAGATAGAGTGCATTTCACTCACTAATAGCTGGCTATGGTATTTCTTAGGGGTGTCAAATTATCGCATTAATTGCGATCAATTAGTTACAGTCATGTTTAGCGCATTATTCTAATTTTTAATCTCTAACTTTACTGTTTCTGCGCTGCTTTACAGTAATACAGTAGTAATACAGTAGCGTAATAATTAACCTTAAAAATCATTTTTACAAGCACACGCACAAAGCGGGCCGCCTATTAACGGCATGGACCAATATAACCAATATAACTACACACAACTTCAAAGGCAAGCAAATGGAAAACATGTTTTTTGGTATTTTGGTGTCCGGTGCATGTGGATGTGCGGCTCCTTTGGGGGAGCGGTTCATGTTATGTATAGCAGTGTCTACCTGCCCAGGTGTCTACCTGCCCAGGTGTCTACCTCCCCAGGTGTCTACCTGCCCAGGTGTCTCCCTCCCCAGGTGTCTACCTGCCCAGGTGTCTACCTCCCCAGGTGTCTACCTGCCCAGGTGTTTACCTCCCCAGGTGTCTACCTGCCCAGGTGTCTACCTGCCTAGGTGTCTACCTGCCTTAGTGTTTACCTGCCCAGGTGTATTCTGCAGCGATGAGTTAAATCAGGGCAGATCTATTCGGTTTGCGATGCTCACGTCGTTATTTTTATGTTTTACTTTTTGCTCGACTAATCAAAATGGATTTGACTAAGCCTCCGTTGATCGACGAAGCCGGCTATTAGGGGGCAGCCCTAGTTAACTTACATCACTTTATATGAACCTGAGTTTTTATTTTTATTTTCTAATTACTTGGAGATTGACAAAAGGTCGAAACTTAAGGTTGCAGGCAGCACTCAGCGGAATGTAGATGGCTTGGGCTGTTCAATCTGTTAAACGTAAATGACTCAATGAAGCCACATTTTTTGTTATTTATCAATCTTTTGATCTGCCACGATAATGTAATGAATTTAAATGGAAATACCTGGAATAAAGTTGAGGGCTTTTCTCAGCAATTTTTAGGTGAGATAAAAAAAAGAGATTAATTCGATCAATTAATTACAGATCATAATTAATTAATCTCTCAATTTTTTTAATCTCTTGACAGCGCTAGTATATCTTACAAATTGTCCTCACGTTGTAGCTCCTAAAGCTGATGTGCAGCAGCTGTAGCATACAGAGTGTATGTTCATTATTCAAATAGGAATGCATTTCTTTCAGGCTGTCAATCATGCATCAACAAACTACAATGTACTTTTTGTATTGACCCTTCCTTCTATGCTGCTGGCATGGCCTGTAAATGCATCCAACAGACCCTGGTTATCCTTAATAAGATCTTCAATGCGAAACACGTCTCACAGAGAACTGGTAATAGCAAAAATGACAAAGCGAGGCCTGGTCCATCGGTCAAACTTAAGTTAAAGGCGAGAAAGCCCAGAACATATATACAGTTAAAACCGCTCATCAGCCAGAAGTGATGGATTATGTTAATAACTAATCTAAAAAACAAAACATGAGATAATGCTATTGATTAATATCGCCACTCGCACCCACCGCCATAATCAATTGTGTCACCCTGTGTTAAAAAGCACATGTCCTGCTCTTCCCTCAGTGTTCCTTTCACATTCTCAATGTATTCCCTTGGACTCCTGCCCCAATATATTCTATTTAGTGGCAGTCAGTTGTATCTGACAGTCTATTTGTGAAGCCATCAAAAGCAACAGTGTTTTGTATTCTATCGTGTCTGTCTGGAGGCCGATGTATAGGCATACTTTCTGCGAAGTGGGAGACGCTACAGGTGTCCAAAAAAATCAAAGTTGTGTAGAAATTTGTAGCAACTAGTGTTGAGGATGCAGTTTGCAACCAACTGAACTACATTCATAGACCTGTAAGTATCGCAATCTGATATACTGTATGTATTGATCATTCATCTCGATGGCAGTCGTTGGCGATGTTTAATTGCACCGAGTGGTACGGTGCAATTAAACATTGGTTTGTTTTATTGCACTATAGGCAGTTCTGCTAAATGCCTCTAAATTCTATAAAACTCTTTAAAGCAAGCCAGACCTCTGCTATTTTGCTTTGGACGTATTGTCTATTGTCATTGATTTGGTTACCTATCTTTGCCTCGCCCCTAAACATCTGTGTTGAGTAATCCGCATTAAGAAGAAGTAAACAAACAAACGCTAGCTAACGTATCGCTACCTATGCGCCACACAATTTAAATGCTATAATCGCCTTTCAGGCATGCCTCTGTCTATTGTGGCTTGTTAAGTGAAGCATCCTGTTATTAAACAAAAATGAAAACACAGGTTATCATTGTTTCCACAGGCATGTGAACACAGAAACGAATTTTGTCGCAGTGACAAAAAAAAAAACAAATGTGTGCACGTGACCACAAAAGCTCAGCAAAAAAAAAACAAAAAAAAAAAAACGCACCGTGAGTTGGGATGGCGTTGCTGTCGCTGCTGCCATCCCAACTCACCGGCCGCGCCCCCCGCCCCCCCCCCCTGTTTGGGTCGGTTCAGGTGGACCTCGGAGGAGTGGGAGAACTGCCCCCGGACCTGTGGCACCCTGGGCTTCCAGATCCGGACGGTGCGCTGCGTGCAGTACTCCCAGGACGGCACCAACCGCTCGGTCCACACCAAGTACTGCAGCGGGGAGCGGCCCGAGAGCCGGAGGCCCTGCAACCGGGTCCCCTGCCCGTCCCTGTGGCGGGTCGGTGCCTGGTCCGAGGTACGCGGTGCTGCCTGCCCGGCCCCAGGGCCATGGGGGAAATACATCCATCACGTTGTTTATACTAAAAAGCAGACGATTTTGTCCAAAGCGACTTACAATCAGTACATTTGTGAGGGTTCGACATGTGGACAGTTGGAGGAGGAGGGGGGATCAAGGGGATCGAACCGCCGACCCTACGGTTAGTGGACGACCCGCTCTGTCCACCCGCTCTACCCACTGAGCTACTGCCGCCCCTTTATTCCTTTTATACTTAAAAGTAACATGATCTGCCCCGATACCCCGGGTGGCTGACCGGGTGGAGCGCGTGCCGTCGAGGCTCGGTCATCGGGGACAGCGACCCGGGTTCGATTCACGCGGTCCCGCGGCCATTTGCTGCACGTCTTCCCCCCTCTCTCTACCATGCTTTGCGGTCTCATCTCTACCGTGTTGATCAAATAGAAACAAAGCATGAAACATGCCTCAGATATCAATCTAAGAACAACAACAAAAAGCGATTTAGAATGATATACTTCATAATTCAATAATTATTCAATAATTCCTTGCCTTTACACAACCCTTTTCAGGAAGGCCACTTTAAATTGTGTGTGTGTGTGTGTGTGTGTGTGTGTGCGTGTGCGTGTGTGTGCATGTGCATGTGTGTGTGTGTGTGCGTGTGCCAAGTCCTTTATACCATTCGCGAGGGCTCGCTGATCGCCCCACATCCACTCCATCTGCCTCGCTTCTAAGCTGTTGTTTTTTTGTACCCTCTTGTACATTATAATTTTCCCATTATGTCCCCAGAGAGAGGGCGAGTGGGAGAGAAGGACCCCCTTATGCATACACAGCCGCACGTCTCTTTAGCCATTTCAACAAGTGATTGTCAAGCTCTGTCACCTAAACACACTCATTAATTGTCCTTCATTTGCACTGTGTGGCATACAGGAAAACCCAGGGGGATTCTTAGGGATTAGTTCATCTACATCTCAGAGGAGCATGATGTTTATGTCCATGGCGGGAGCAAGCATTATACTCTACTATAACAATAATAATATAATATTAATATATACTATACTATATTACTACACTTTTTATCTCGATCATGCTTGAAAAAACGACAGCGAGACGAAGCGTATGATAGAAGAACAGACGACAGCTGTGGCCCGTCCGTTACCCAGGAGAAAGACAGACATCATGACCCAGATGGGATGAGTCAAATACACCTTACTCTCCCCCGCGATGCATCCTGTTCTATTGTTAGCCGTGGTTCTACCGCGAGACGCCGTCTGAGCTGGAACCCGGCCGCCCACCGGGTGGTAAGTCACGGTTGTGACCGATGGGAACGGAACGGTGCAAAGCGAAAGACCACAGTGTTCAGGACCCCCCCCCACCCCCCTGTGCCACGACCCTAAGCACGCCGCGCGCTCCGCACGCACGCGCACGCCCCGCACGCACGCGCACGCCGCCATCCTTGAGATGTTGTTTGCATCCATTGTGACATCAGGATAGGCACGCGGTGAGCAGCAGGATCCGGGGGGAGCCAGCCCTCACGGAAAAGCCCTCGTGAGAATAGAAGCGCGTTGTTACAATGCACCTATTGTTGATCCTCGATGGGTCCCAGGTGCTGTTTTCCCTGCTGTAAGCAGGTGTCATCTTGGTAGAACTCACATCTTGATGTCGCGCTATTGCTGCTGGAAGATGCTGGGGGGGGGGGGGGGGCGCCGGAAAAAACCCCCCCACGCTCCCCCCCCCCCCCCCCACAACCCGCCCCCCCCCCCTTTTTCAAAGGTTACCCCCTCCCGCCCCCCCCCCCCCCCCCCCCACACACACACACACACACCACCGTGCGCCCCCTACCTGTGAGAGGATGTTGGTGCACTGCTGCAGCAGGGACACCGGGGGCTTGCCCAGGCTGGTGGCCAGCTGCACCCGGAGCAGCTGCTCCTTCTGGGTGAGGTTGTCCTGCAGGGCGTGGGCCAGGGCCACCGCCGCGCACCAGTTGGACAGCGAGTCGGCCGAGAACAGCCCGCCGCACAGCAGCTGGCCCGCGGAGATGGAGTTGGCTGGGGGTGAGGGCAGGGGAGGCGGGGAGGGGGTACAGAGGGTTTAGACGGGCCCACGTGCTCGTGTCATGTCATCTTACCAAGTTGGTTTTTTTTTCTCGTCATGTTGTCAGTTTTTTGTCTTTTCCATGTTGGTCGTGTGTGTGTGTTTTAAACCAGTCCATTGCGTTACATTCTGCACAAAATAAATGTGATGTAACTTCAATTGCTTTAACTTAAATTTACAGAAATGGAAGAAGGAAGTCAAGCACCCTCGGGATCAATTTCGGGATCAATTTCATAAAGAAAGTGATTTTTGAAGGAGAAAAATGTCCAAATGTAATTTCTTTGCCAATGGAAGCCAAATGTAATAAAGACAATTAAATACAAAATAAAATCTCCACTGATTATCCTGGCACTATGTTTGCACATAATGCCCCGGCCTTGGTGTTGCGTCTCTCAGGGCGGGCGGAGGTACTGACCATCAATGGTGGAGGGCAGCAGGGTGGCCACGATCTCCCCCTGGCCCTTCTGGTTCCTGTACAGGAAGCACTGGAAGCAGTAGAGCACGGCGCAGCGCAGCACGAACGGCTGCCTCTCGTTCACCATGGACATCAGCAGCACCACGATGGCCGGCCTGCAGGGGGGACAGGGGGGTTCAGGACGGCCGCAGGGTCATCGACCGGCATTACATGACAAGGAACGGAGACGCATGCTGAAAACCTTCCACGAAGAAAAAACCCTCAAGGACACGTCACACAAAAAAAAGGACAAAGAGCAGCGGGTCTTGCTCACCTGGGCGGGTTCGAAGGGGCGTTCACAGAGGCGAAGAAGTCCTGGTTGATCTGGGAACCACGGATGACTTCTGACACAGTGTTGATGGTCTGAGAGAGATGAAGAACATGATCATGGTGCGTGAGGTTGGTGCTTAGTAAGCAGAGTTTGGGTTGTCTTGGCCTTGGCTTAGCAGAGAAAGGGTTAGCACCATCAGAGTTAGTGCGGCCCCTTATCCTAATGATGATCTGGTGTTATACTATACTACATGCTATGCTATATGTTCTACTGTCCAGGTTAGCATTGTGGCGGTTACCTCGGTGAGGATGTCTGCAGGAACACCAGTGGCCATGAGGATGGTGCAGAGCTGCTGCAGCAGGCCACACTGGAACATGGACTTCTGACAGCTGGCCGTGGCCCCCGGGGAGTTCGTTGGGGACACCATCACACGCACCAACTGGAAACACAAACACACACACACACAGTGGGAAGGTCAGCAATACCATCAGTATTGTCACTGTTATATGTCACAGTGATTGATGAATAATCCAATCATTTTACATCATTTAGGACACTTTAATCTGACAAAATTGGGGATTGAACCTAGAACCCTTTGACTGTGAGTCGATTCAACTATTGCACTATTCTATACCCTATGGCGCCACGTTTTCTCAAACGGCAGGAAAAAATTAAGAAAAATTAAATCTCATGGTTTCAGACAGCCATGGGACAGGTGCCTGTGAAGGGTGGTTACCTGCAGCATCAGGTGTAGGTTGGTGACCTTCTGGGCGGACCAGCCAGAGTTATCATCCCCCACCTCGAACCAGGGCTTCATCCTCTGGATGTAGGAGCCCTCCTTGAAGAAGTTCTGGTTGGAGCTGTTGTTTCTGAGGAGGTTCAGCAGCAGGATCAGGCAGTCCTCCACCACGATGCCTGAGCCATCAAGCACATAATTACAAGATAAGTGCGGCAAGTGTCGGGAGGGGATTAGCATTAGGATTACATTAGGCAGCAGACCCAAACTCTACGCCACTTTGAAAAGATAGATCAATACAAAAACATGGGGAATATATTCCCAACGGCCATCTAGTCAGTTAACAAACACTTTAATCCGAAGCGGTTTACAGTGAACTCTTGACACATGAACAGATCGGGGTTATGCATCTCTACAAATATAAGTGTGCATCGTTGATTAAGGTCGTCAGGGGAACGGTGCACGACGCAGTACCTCCATCGCTGCTCCCCTCCTCTGTGATTATGTCGAGCAGACGCTCAAAGGCGTTCTCGAAGGCCACGATTTTCTGGATGGCAGCGTTGTTTTTGGTCAGCTGCTGGAGCAACAGCAAGCCCTGGATTCACAACGGTGGACAAAGGCAACGTGGTCATTCACACTGGTGAGCCGGGCAGAAGCAGCGGTATGGTTCAAACACCAACACACCCTGTTCACCGTTTTGGAACTCACATCATTGCGGATTACTTCTCTTGAGTCTGCAAGAAGGTCCATCAGTCGAGAGACACCTGGAGGGGGAATTACAGGACTATTAGCACATTTGGCAAGAAAACGAAAGGAAAAACCCACTGTTTACATGGTAATTTACTTCTTGTGTGTTGCCAGATGTCTGAAGGTAAAAAAAAGGTTACATTCACTTCAGACATTTCCAAGACAACACCTCAGCTATGATATTAAACTCTGAGGAACAGCTGGGGTTCCTAAACATTTTCATTATGGGACCCAACAGGCCATTTCAGTGGGTCCGTGAGACCCAATCACCAACTCAGAAAACTCTGTAGTACATTAAATAGATATACATGTATAGGACTAACCCATTGGGCTGACCAGGATGATGGCCTGGACCTGGACACACTGGTTCTTCAGAAGGATGGTCAACAGCTTCACACCGGGCCACCGCACATGGAAGTCAAACTCCTGGAACCAAAGACACGCACATTGTGGACACACTGTGTTGATGTGTTGTAATGAATGACTACACACATGGGAAACAAACACTTCCTCCACTAACAACATAAGACAAAAATAAGATACGACTGGTGTGTGTGTGTGTGTGTGTGCTGACACCTCATCCACCACCAAATAAAGAGGCATTGTTATCTGAGTCTGAGTTAGTTGAGTTAGCCTTGGGACAGGCTAGAACAGGTTATACTCGGGTTAGTCACACACACAGACACCGATGTGTGATTAATACTTTTTTTTACAACAAAAACGTTGCTCATAGAGTTTCTCTCGACCGGATTCACCTCCAGCATCGTCAGCAGCAGAGTGACGTTCTCAGGGTCCTGGATGAACTTGTCGGTGAACTGGACCCCCAAGTCATCCACTTGCTTCTGTGGGTTCTCGTCTGAGAGAGGGGAAAGTGGGATCAGTTTGTGAAACCCCCGGGTGGAGATAACCTCAGGGGACCACCGAGCACCACCATGGTGTTGCAGTGCTAAAGTAGGGGTGGGAGGACTATGGGACACACAAGGGGCAGAGTGTGGGCGAAGGCTAAAACAAGACACTCGCTAGGGTTTAGTGTGTTACTGAAAATAAGTGACATGTGTTTATAATAATCCATTTCAATCCAGCATCCACACACACACACACACATATACTGTATATATATATACATGTTAAAAACAAGTCAACTAATAATTGATCATTAATAATTAAAGAGTAATCAATATCGATAACATATTTGTTTATCAAGTATTTTTCATCCAAATCTAAATCAATTTTACTTCCACAGTGGACATCTGATATCTAAGTCTACAGGCTCAACATGTCAACCAATTATACCAGACTCTACGTCATACAAAGCCTGCAACATGCCACCACAGCTGGCTCCCATTGTTTGGTCACTTTTGCTCAACACTATCAAATTCCTCTTCCTACATTTTCTCCTTCACCATTTAGACGTTTCACTTGGCAATGTGCCATATCAAATGGAATAAAAAAACGCAAAAATAAAATGACAGATAAAATAGCACACACACACACACACACACACTTTCCACCGTTATCCACCGCTATCCACCGCTAACCAGATAAAACCGGGGGTATTACTCGTAAGTACCCCAAAGAGGTTCAAGTAAAGTGGTATTAGTGAAGCATTGTGGGTAACACCGATAAGCAAGACACCACACTTTCACTGCAAAGCTAACTTTAGTGAGGTTAGTTCTGGTAGTGCTTCCCTCAGGTACCACTGTCTTGGTGGACAGTAGCTCTACTATAGTACTGACCAGGCACAGCCACAGCCTTTTGCTTCCCCATAGAGGCAGCATCTGGAAGGGTATACAGGGGGCAAGAGGGAATGTCAAGCCAAGAACTAGCATGGGCTCCAGTGCTGGAGAGTTGGAGAGTATGTCGCAGAAACCGTGAACCCAGTTGCATGTTTGTGGATGTGGGAGTTCCATTACACTAATTATAACTGACAAAATATTACAACGTGCTGCTGGGGTTCAAGGGGCAGAAGAGGTGGGTAGGGTGGGGTCATGCAAAATAGGAATTTACCTTCTGATTCATCTGTGGGATTTAAACATGGAAGAGAAAGAAAGAGACCAGATAATCTTTATAGAAGTCGACAACAACCTGCTCTTTATCAAACTGTAGGGCTGTTTCTTTTTTGCCTTGAGAGAGACTATCTAGAAAATAACACTTATAATAATTATATAAAAACTAAATCTTTATAAATATAGGTGGTAAAACACCACCTTCCTCTTAACATCTGTGAGTGGGCCTTACCTTGCTCCTCCTCCTCGTCATTGCAGATGATATTGAAGAGTGTGTCTAAGGCATAGCCGATGATCTCAGAGTCAGACCTATGGAAACGGGAAACGGATGAGGAGCGTCAGACGGCAGTGTGAAGCCCACCGATCTTGAACACAGTGCAGTGAATGCTGCATATTACACTTGACAATAATTCATTGCATAATTCACAAGCACTCAAAGGGCTTATCAAAGTGTGTGTGCGTACTGTCCCACCAAATATTTGTATTCTGTTGTGTATTTATGACATGCTTTCCTACTCTCAAATTGCTCTTGACATCTTTGTAGATTAGATAAAGATGAAGTATCGAAGCTACGTTATCTTAGAGCTAAGAGAAAATGAAGGACAGGATACTGTCACTGCTGGGGACTTTGACTCTGAGATGAAAGGTACTGATTGAGGTCCTCAATGTCCACAACATACCGGTTATCATCGTTGAGCAAGATGCCCGAATTCACAGCATCAGCATCCAACATCGTTTTACCTGTCTGTCTGCAATATCTGGACCAAGTGATTCATGGCCTGCGTCCCCACTTCCAGGCGATATTTCTACACAAAAGAAAGCATAAATAAACAAAAAATCTTTCCCACTGTGGCGCTAATAATACACTGTATCAGAAAGGGTTACTATGTTAACAGACATAGAAGAACAACATTGATGGATGTTCAATCATTACAAAACAAGGAGTGTAGGGGTTGAACATGGAGGCCATGCTTCTACCTTGGAGAGGGACTTGAGCGCACGGACAGCATCTCGTCGGTCCTCTAGTAGGGTGGAGGAGGCCACACGGTCACACAACTTCTGGATCTGTTAACAACAAAACAACACTTTTTATTCTTGTTTATCTAACCTTTGCTCAAAATTCATAATATACAACACTGTGTATGGTTCACAACATGGGCAAAGGGTTGAATATGATGTGATAAGAAAATATAATTAGTATTAAAGTTATATTAGAAGGTTATCATTAAACGTTTCCTAACATGTGCAACATGACAATGCCTCTGCTAAGTGTGCGGTAGTGGTCGGCATTACAAATTGGTATAATTTATGTTCCACGTGATTCAGCCATTTATTATGTGTCAGGGGACTCAAACCAGCAGCAGAGCTGACAGCTCCTCTCCAGGCCATTAAGCTGTCAGAAGACGCTAGACCGGGAGTGCTCACACTCAACTATATTATTAGCATTTGCACAAATAAAAGCCATTTACTCGGATAAACATAAGACTTAATATTTGATGCAGTCACGATTTCGCAGTGACGGACACAACAACCTGCTGTTGCCAAACGTGACATCTGACTCTTCTGACTACCTCATCACATTGCTAAACAACTTCTACCAACAAATCACCAACCCATGCCAACACGAATCTCCTAACGGCTCTGGAAATGACCATTCAAAGTGCTATCTAACATGTATACATCTAAATCAGTGAGATCACAGCTACTTTGTGACAGTGACGGCATCATGAGCACCTTCCACACGTTTGCAACGTAAGCTAACTAGCCATTAGCTCAGGTGAGGCCGGTTGTATGACAGGGCCTGGGGGTGTCGACGAGGCGTCAAACTAAAGCGCCAGCGTCTTGGCACAATAAAGACGAGGATCATTGTGATATTGGACCATTTCGTGGTTTAAAACAAGAGCCGTTTGCTAGCTTAATGGTGTCCGAATGCCCTACCGTCTCCGCTCCGGACGGCTGTGGCCCAGCTGGCTGGCCACCAATCACTACCCTGATGAAGTTCATCGCCTTAAACGTCCTATTTGGAGGGTTCTATGTATGATTTTTGTTCTTGTGGTAAACCACTATCCAGGCTCTGCTGTTGTTGGGTGTGACAGGTTAAAAAGCCATTCGGTGTTGTTTCCCAGACAGTACACAGCCCCTCTGCACTGACTCCGGAACTCCACAAATGCCAGGGCACTGCGCCTGCGCGCTGACGTGGCGCGACGTGGCTGAGCAGAGGACACGCGCGTCTCTGTTATTTAAAGGGACAGGACACGTGGACCCATCCAGTGGTCCATTGACCCACACTACACTTTCATAGTGTGTTCTCATTGTACACAAATCTGTTCAAGAGGTGGAAATTATTTAACATACTTCGCAAGACCCAATATTTTGTCGTTTTTTTCCCAGACGGTACATTATTCGGAACACACACATACACACACACACACACACACACACACACACACAACCAAAACCTGACACACTGTTGACTGCTTGAATGTCATAGCTTGCTGATTAAAATCATTGAGGGACTTGGCACCTTTTGAATATTTATTAGCCAAACACTATGTTTAGGCCTTTGTGCACACATCCAAAAGTCTACAGAGCTCTGAGCTGACACAAATAAATAGAGCGACTTTAGCCCACTGTGTGTCAACAATTATTGAGCACAGATAAGAGCATTCTCACGAGTCTCTCATAATGTGTCACATCATAAAACATAATAAGGCCAGAGATATCCAGTGTCCGATATGAAATCCAATTTTCAATATGAGGAAATGATAGTGAAGGTTGGCATTGTGTCAGCCTGCTACTTACAATCAAGGAGGTGTCCATCTTGCACAGTGCTTGTACTCTACTTAGTACCAAACATGTAGAAATGCTGTCTGTCTGGTCAGTCTGGTCTGTGAAACCAGAGACCCCACTGGTAGCCATGCAGCAGCACTGACATAGGACCTGAGGAAGAGACTTCTGTCACTGGTGATCCCTTTGACTTGAAAACGGCTGCGCCAGTTTCATCCAACCCCCAAACACCAGGAACATACACATAATTCATATGGCGATTGAGTCAAACCTGTAGAAGTAATTATCTAGTTCACTTAGATACGCATCATCGTGGAGCAGGTTATGTATGTGTGCATCTTCCAAAAGGGTATACCTACAGGTGGGCTGCACGTGCGGGGGATCGAACCCTAGCAGCTAGGGTTGGGGTTAGCTAGCAGCAGACAAACCCCCCATCCACTTGAGTATCCGGCCCCCCCATATATCAGTGGAGCAGAGGCGTGCTTTAGTAACTGAGTCAGTCCATGACAAACACACTCACTGTACCACCACTGGCCATCCACTACAGGCCGGTCCTGTCCGGCCAGGTTCCTAAATGTAGGGTAGGTAGGACCTAATGGCTTGGGACAGGTGTGTGGCCAGCCCTGGCGGATGGGGTAGGGGCCACGACGCCCGGCCCTGTAGCCCATGAATATGAATGAAGGAAACACATTGGAAGTGAACTGTCCAAAATCTGAATGATTGTATTGAAGTGTATAAGTGACACCCTTTGAGAAGTAAACGTATAATACCAATGGTAATGAGTTACATGTAGGATTTTTTTTGAAGGTATGCATATTGGTTCAATGTAATATAGTCTT
>JAOPUH010000104.1:8042702-8052709 GCA_027123175.1 Urophycis cirrata | reverse complement strand
AGAGAGAGAGAGAGAGAGAGAGAGAGAGAGAGAGAGAGAGAGAGAGAGAGAGAGAGAGAGAGAGAGAGAGATAAAGACAGCAGAGAGCAGTGAGAGAAAGATGAAGAACCTTCGGGTATTCCAGGATTTAGAACCCGCCGGACTGTCCTTTTATCTAGCCTCTGGCCATCCACATTGGTGCTGAGTGCCTCCAGCTCTTAGCTGGTTCAGCTGCTGCCATAGATGACATGCATACACACGCACACACACGCACACACACACACACACACACACACATACACACACACAGGCATACTGGGACATTTCACACAGCATGGCCTACGTAGTCGCCATGACAACGGACCGCTAAATGTGTATATATATATATATATATATACAAAGGCATACTAGGTCAAGACATACCTTAATCAGAAAATATGGCAGGTGAGATCATTAGCACTATGGAAGGGAAAATAGAGGGAACCAATATGACGAGGCCTTGATGCTTCTATTGAGAGCATATTACTGATTAAGGCAATGTTTATGCACGATAGCATTGGCACAATCCATATATCAATGCCGATGTTTGGCCCAATGGTGTGCACTACAAGACTTTGTTATTTTGGTGCAAAACAGATCAAATGCAAAAGACTACCTTTATGTGACCAGGGCTGGTTTAGTAAACACGGGGCATTAGTCAAATTAAGTCACACATTTATTGCACAGACCACTACACATAAGGAAGAGAGTTAAATCCTAGTGTGCCGGTTTCAAAGGAAAGCTTACGTCATTCTCTTCAGAAAAGACTCCATCGAGCGAAAGACATAATCCTACAGTTTAAAGAAAACTCAAACGATGACGTAGTGATGTCATATCGACACAAGTTAGCAGAGTTCCTTTTCAGGTCAACCCGTGACGTGACATGGCCTACCGTTCGGAGAGAACTGCAAGTGCTTCTTCAGAGCCGCGTCGACTTCCAGGAAGGCTCTGGTTAGCACCAACTCCAGGTTGTCCTCCTGCCCCACCAGGTCCCTGCAACCACCAGCAGAGAGAGAACCCCCCCCCGCCCCCCGCACCATTCCATCAGTCCAACGTGTCGCCATGGCATTGCTACTCACCACTAACGAGGATGCACATGTCTAATTAAGAGTACCGCTATGAAGAGTTCAGCATCGAACCCAAGACGACACTGCGTTGTATGATCATGAATTACACAGTAAACATGCAACCCAAGACAACTATTCGGGGGGGGGGGGGGCATCCCAATGCACTTTTGCGCAATTGGTGTGACCGAATGTGACTGGCATGTGTTCTTCTTGGGCAAACAAGAAAAGCAAAATGGGGGGGGGGGTCTGCCCCAGCCTCCTTACTTAATGTAATTCTCCATGTATTTGTCACAGAAGTCCGCCGCCTCCGGCCCGCCGTGGCCGTCGAACACGGCAAAGTAAATGATGCTGTCGGTCATCTGGGACACCTGGAAGCGGTCCTCGTTCTCCTTGCGCTGGCCGATGAGCGAGGCCGCGCCCACCTTGGACAGGCTGACCTTGGGGATGATCTTGCCGTAGCGGATGCTGGAGGGCAGCAGGATGGGCTCGTCGATGCGGTTGTCCCAGATGCCGAAGGAGTCCCAGGTGGTGGGGCGGCCGCTGCTGTCCGGGTCGAAGCGGGTGTTGCTGGCCCGCGGGCCGGAGGCGTGCAGGGGCCTGCTGGAGGCGGCGGGCCGCAACAGGGCGGCCCGGAAGAGGGGGAGCAGGGGCGGGCCCCGGCAGTCCAGCCGAGCCCCGCGGCACCGGGCGAGGCGCACAAGAGAGGCTGCGGACATCACCGTGACAGCCGAGGACCGGAGCTCAACAGGCGGAGGAGGAGCTGCTTGGGATGACGCTGGGGGGAGAGATTGGTCAACAAGATGAGAGAGAAAACTCTCAGGAAAGGATTTAAATGCTCTTTGATGCTTTGCGCACCAACAGCAGTGTATCGGAATGGCTTCTCAAAAGGATATTGTGTGTTTGTGTTTGAACACATCCCATTCACATTCCATTCAAATTTAAAACAAACAAACATCTTCAGAATTTGTTCACGACGGACAGCAAGGTACTGCAATTGCACATTTAATAAATTCATTAAAAAATCGAAACATTGATCCAGTAAAACATGCCCTTTAGATTATACAATTAGGCTGTTATTAATCATAATCGTAGTCAACGCCTATACACGCATTTAGCGGTTGGGTAGGTTCCTGTCGAGTGCAAACTTAATAACTCAAGCCTCCCTAAAACGCCTCCCCCATCGACCAAAAACCAGGGTTTACAGATTACCACCACCGTGGTGTGAGTTACTAAAACACTACCTTTGAGTCGAAGTTCATTTTCAAGAAATGATTAAAAGAGCAGCCCCCCCCCCCCCTCAAAGTGCATTCCAAGTTATTGTGTTACCAGCCCACACCCCATATATAACGACCTCGGTGATCACGTATAACACCCAAACACACGACAGCACAGCAGGGATGCGTGCATCTAACGTATCCAGTCACTGCACCGTGCACCCATTGACCCTCACCACACACCTACCTCACGGCCAAGGTAAAGAACGCACATATGATGCAACTCATCTTGCGTCACGCATACGTTCGTTGCATGAGCTAACCCCTAAGATAGCGACCACACGGCCTTAAGTGGTTCACTCGCTCATCTAAAACTCATACAATCTTCGTTTGATTTAGATTTAGACACTCCGCGTACATAATTCAAATATAGATCACAGGGCCGAGCTCCTTCTACGCCGCCGTAGTGTGTTAGCCGAGGCTGAACCAGATGCTACGTTAGCAATGCACAGTGTATGTGTAAACCCGAGTTCAATCGACATTCCTCTCATTAAAACTCCTACCTGACGGGGTTACACGCTGGGATCCCGAATGTACACACCTTTAACGGCTGTATTGACGGCAGGTACGATGGTATAAATAAGACCACCGTGGTCCAGTGTTATCAAACAAGGTCTCGCGTCTCGACGGCGCGAATCACAACGACGGGAACGACTACGCCTCCCCGAGACCCCGCCCACTGCCCGCTGATTGGTTGGTGCATGCACTTGACATTCTGTCTAGTGCATGCACCATGGTGGAGGTAATCTGTAAACCCAACACACGCCCGCTCACGTACACGTACACACATGCGCACGCCACGCACACAACTTGTCTTTTTTTTAACAGGATAACTTGGTTCAGCAAGACACGTTTTAATTAACTAATTAACTACATTAATTACGTTTTATTTAATAGAAATCAAATGTTTTAATTTGCGTTTATGGAAATAAACGGCTGCGTCGTAGAGCGCAATTATTTGTAGTTTCAATTCAGGAAAAATGACCCTAAGTTTCAGTTTCGATTCTGGCTGACCTGAAATACTGAGTTGCGCTGGGCGATTGCATATAAGCTTCGCTGTTATGTGGAGTGGACACCTCAAGAAAGCCACAATGTTCTCATGGGGAGAAATTTCTTCAGCGAAGCCGAATGTATTTGCTGAAAACCAAGAATCGGAGAACGGCATTCAGTTCTTCTTACCAACGACCAAACCAATCATAACGAGTTTCTCCGCAACTCGTACAACGATCACGTTCACCAAAAGCGATGGATCGTCGTATTTTTTTCGACGGCAGAGGGACCAAGATGGAACTGTGACATTTGGTGAAATCAGTAAGTACCAAGTAGTCTATCTGGACTTATATTGGCTCTCCTGACTGGTCCACTCTCTCCGTGTGTGGACCAGTTGAGTTGTGGTATGGCCCAGCAGTGGCACAGAACACGGGAACTCCGCCTTTATTTATTATTTCAAATCATTAGGGAATTATTTCAAAAATAAAGCATCCATCTATCTATATCTAAATGACTAATATCGATCCGCAATATATAGGCCTTTCGGATTCGATAGTCGGTCCAAAAACTACTAGGCATTTGTAGGCTTGTTCAAACTCAACTGTTTTCCTCTCCATGTCCCTGCTCCCGTCTATAATTTTGTTTTCTAGAGAGTGTAAAGTGCAAAAACATCGTCGATTCAAGTTCCGGAGACTCGAGTGTTCTCCTGCTGTCCCGGGATGGCACTGTCGCCTGCGTGGACCCCAGCGCATCCCCCGTTTCAAGGTGATGTCAGTAATTGCATTGCCATTGCTGTGATAATATGGGGAAAGTTTTCTGCGACGTTATAAAGATATTCAATACATTATTGGCTTTTTTTCCCCACACAATGATTCAGATCGCTCCACAAATTCATTAACAAAAGAGTCATTCAGGTCGCATGTGGAGACCAACATTCCATCGTTTTGACTGAAGGTAGGCTACAGGACTAACAGGCTCCCTAGATTTAGCCTACTATTGTTCAGGATAGAACGGAAGCCATTCTTGTTAACATACTGTTGCCTATACGTATTGCTCTCAGATGGACAAGCGATGACATGGGGCAGGAACGCCCGGGGGCAGCTGGGTCTTACCCTCCCGGGGAAGTCCGTGGTCCCGTCCCCTACACCAGTGGCAGCTCTGTCAGGGGTACCCCTGGTCCAGGTCGCGGCCGGGGGAGCCCACACTTTTGCCTTGTCCGTCTCTGGAACCGTATTCGGCTGGGGGCAGAATGACGCCGGGCAACTGGGACTTGGAGACACCACAGGTATCGGGCCTGTGGGGATATTGTTTTTAGTCAGGAGATTCTGACCAGATGAACGACCGTTGGTCAGGAGAAGGTGTCTCACGTGTGCTTGATGATCTGATCACTTTTTTTTGTGGTTCGCCTTTAATCACCTAGACATTACACAGTTGTCATATCAATATCCTAGATATGACTTAGTAAGGAGTATAGGACATAAACCATTGTTGTCATCTGTTTGTCATCGTTTGTGTGGGCCAAACTTGGAGGCTCTTTTGAAGGTGTGACTGACATTGAATTTCATTTCATGTTTTCAGACAGATCTCGTCCGGTGACAGTTGAGTCTCTCAACCATAAGAAGACCATTTCAATTTCTTGTGGCGAAAGACACACGGCTGTTTTGACAAAGGTTACTATATTCACCTGTTGTTCTTTCCAAAATGTTATTGCTATCCATAATGATTGCATTTAGCCACGTCTAAAAAACAACAACTTAAAAGGATCCTCAATCACATCTCACATTTAGCGAACTCAATAACAAAATGACCTAGATATATAATAAAGTATAAATAAAATATGTAAAGATGAAAAAAAAGACTAATATATAAAGATGAAGAAAAAGACTGAGTCTGTGTGCTCCCATAGGGAGGTGTGGTGTTTTCATTTGGCAGTGGTGGCTGTGGGCAGCTTGGGCACAACTCTCTGCGGAATGAGCTGACACCTCGTGTGGTGGCTGAGCTCTGGGGTGCAGCAGTCACCCAGATCTCCTGTGGCAGGTACTCTTCGTCTTCGTCTTTACACTGCTACTCACTAGGAAACGCTTCAATCCAAAGTGATTTGAATGGACTAAAGTAATTGAAGAGCAAGTAGAGGTTGGCTATCTTGCCCAGGGGTTTGGTTGTGGCTGTTGGGGATCGAACCCAGTACCTTTCGCCTGGGAGACAAAGATTCTAGCCACTGCACTATTCTACTGAGTCTATGTATGAATTGAACACCAACTGTTTTTCATTGAATACTATTTTTCATGGATGACACATCACCAAAGTATATCATATATATCACATTCAATTCAGCAGGTTAATACCGAAATTATGTCAAAACAATCACCCTCTTCTTTGAATCTTCTGCTGTTTACTATTTTATTTTTCGGCAGCAACCACACAATGGCATTCGTAGGACCAACAAAGAAGGTCTATTCATTTGGTCGTGGAGAAGAAGGGCAGCTTGGGAACGGGGTCACCACCACGGACTGCTTGGTGCCTCTGCCCGTTCTACTGCCTCATGATAGTAAGTAACTCAGTTCCAGGGTTAGGTTGTGTGGTAAAGAAGCTGTAGGCAGCATTTTTCATGATTTGTCCCGGGTTAAAGGGTTTCCAGGGTTAAAGTAAAAAAAAAAAGTGCCACTTCAACTAGCTTGTAGGTTAAAATAACTGAATGCATATATGCTGATCAATAGTGATTTCAATAATGTTGTCAATAAAATCACAGCCGAGCTTAGAGTGGACACAACACTAAATCTTTGAATCCTGAAAGTCTTAGCGCCTACTAATTGGGAGGAGCTCAACCTTACACAATAAGTTAGCTGTTGAGAACAATGTTTCATCATTTTTACACAATCTTTTGTTGGGTTTTTTTTTGCATGGAAAAGATGACCAGAGTATTCAGCGAATATTTGCTGGAGGCAACCAATCCTTTGCCCTTTGTACTCTCGGGCAGGTAGATGTCTTTTTATTTTGCATTCATTATGTTGGACGCTGAACCAATGAATTCAGTGTGCTTGTGTAGTGATCTTGGGGATGTCTCACAGGAGCCTGAGAAGGCTGTTGCTGGGATTACAGCGCTGGATCAGGACACCATCAACTTTTGGCTCTCAAAGTGTCAGATTGCGAAATCATGGCGTAAAATTAAAAAGTAAGCTCTAAATCACAGTATGCAATTGATGTTTAATAAGAACGTTAAACGCAAAACTGGCTTGGAACATAATAGAATATTTAATTTGCCCTTCCCTGACGATTTTATTTATTTTCAGGCAGATCAAGGATATATTCTCATCCACATCTTCCTTGAACGCGAGCTTTCTTGACAGACGGTAGCACATTTTTCAATCGTTTCAATCCAAACATTATCATTTCAAGTTTGTCTTTCAATGATTATGATATTGTTCACTATATGCCATTTCATTTCTTTTTCACCTTTTTCAAAATAGTGTCGACAAGCACTACTGGACCTCAGCCAGGTGCTCTGGCTTGGACCTGCCTCTTCTCAGCTCAACTTTCGACTTGCTAGCGACGAAACCTGTAGTGCTACATGAGGTACAGCAACATATAGGGACGATACCAGCCTCTAACCCGCCTTTTGTTCAATTTCATACAAAGTGTCATCCCATGTTCTCAGTCAAACAGTGCAACGATGCTGTCGATGACTTTGTCCCCGGACAATGCTAGGTGGAGATTGTTGTCCTAGACTGTCTCCTGCCCTCGTTGAGTCTGCAGTCGGTCGGGGTCGAAGGCCTGAGGGTTTACTACATGCTGATAGGGCTGCTGCAGGTGCTGATCAGAGACAACCATGGTGAAAGGCTCTCTGTGGTCGTGGCTGATGCCTTCCTCTCACTGTACAAAGACAGACTGGAAGTCCTAGGTAATAGACCCAAAGAACTGACACAGAATTGAAAATGCACTGCAATGTATTTTCCAAAGTGGTTAAATGTACCGTGTGTGTGTGTGTGTGATTGATGCAGTTGGACAGTGGTCCAGAACACCTACCTTCTTCCGATCTGCAGTGAAAACCCTCTGCGAAGCATCCATGAAGCACCTTCACATCTTGGACGTGGATGCCAAAGAGCAAAGCATCTCCTTTCTGAAGACAGTGGAGGTTTTGCAAAGGCTTTATTCTGTGAGTGTTTACCGGCTGGTAGTAGATGCTTAGTGTACATAGAGACGTGTGATGACCACATTACATAGTCGAGTCATGAGGATGGACTGGGTGGTGGCTAGTGGTGTTCAACCCCTTAAGATGCAAAAGGATCTGGGTTCGATCCACCATGTTTCTATTGGAAACAGAGCTGAAGGAAGAAGTGTATGAAGCAGTGCTCTCTCCTGTATGAGAAAATAGCCAAATATGATGGTTCCGCTTTAATGACATGGATCTGAATTCACTGGATGGTGTTTTACATGAAAGCCTGCTGCTGATTAACTAAATAGTGATGTCCTGACTGCAGGCTGACAGGAAAGGTTCACGGTGCCTCGCAGATAGTGTTTTCCATGTGAAGTTAGTCAAAGAAACCATGCTGCGGGTGAGTATTTTACCAAACAATTATTAAGGAACATTTTTCATTTTCATTTTCGCTCTCTCCTCCCCCCTCCTCTCTCTCTCTCTCTCTCTCTCTCTCTCTCTCGCTCATATGTTTAACATATTATTTACGAGTACTATTATTTACTTGAATAATATTTGGCTTATTAATTATACAAATCCAGATTTTTTTTATATATATATATATACACTGTACATATATACAGTATATAAAATTTCTCCTTGCACCTAACAATTCTTTCTCTACTCCTTAGTTTGCAGTACTGTGTGACTTACAAAGAAACATACAGCTGCAACATATTCACCCTTTCTGTCCACCGTTGAACAACGATGAAAATAGGATAGTAAGAAACACAGAATACTACATGGTATGTTGTTTGGACGACAGCTTGCTCTGACACACCATCGTTGGGTCGTCGATGGGCGTCCGGGGCCCCGGTTCCTTCCTTGTCTGCTTTTTTCCCCGGTCGATTTGCCGCGTTGAATCTTGAGAGAAATCACTCGGCACGGCCGTTCAGCTTCAGCCAATCAACGCTCGCGCATGGAAACGGAAGCGAACGGAGCAAAGGCAGGCTTTGTCGAGAGGGCGCGCACAATGAGATTGTCTGATTTTCCGCTTTATCTCACCCGGTCGTTCGTCATTCCCACATATTCTCGACTTGAAGCAGCTGTATTACAAAACCCGCCTGAGCGAGAGCAGTGTGAAATGGTAGGCAAACGCTGCTGTGTTTCATGTTTGTACATGTTCCGCCAAGGCCTTCCGGCATCCCTTTTTGTATACAGACTACCGCCACCTGCTGGTAGGGAGAGTTGTTTCTTTGTCACCCAGGTAGTCTTTGGCGGTGTGTTCAAGTGCAACGTAACAGTCGGCCTTCGTCGCGGCTACTGCTTTCATTTCAGTCTGCTGGCCTACAGTTAGGATTGCTCAAATGTTGTCATGCATGCATCAGCGATAATATCTCTGTATTATTACTTTATAAATAGAAAGTCCTGTGGAGTCTGGTGGAGTTCCCTTGCATTCTATCTTTCGAATGCAAGATGATTCTGTGGACGTTAAAGCTGAATTTTGCCACGGTGAGATTATTTTTATTGGAAAGGATATTTTCACTAAATCAAGTCCATAGAGTCAATAGCATTATTGGTTCACAAGCTACCACCAAAGTGTTATTTCTGCGGTCCTAAGAGGCCACACTGACACTGTTCAGTAAAGATATATGCTATATTATGTTAGGCTGTGTTATGCAATACCATGAAATTCCCTGCAGTGATGTGATATGCTATACTATGCTATGGTATACTTGACTTGACGATACCCTACTATGAATGGATTTGAAATGACTTGACTCTTGACTCTACCTCCACCCATTGTTTACAGAAAGAAATCATTATCTTTCAAGTCAACCGGAACACATTGCTGCAGGACACTTTTCAATTGCTGCGGACGTCAACCCATGACCCAAAAAATAAACTTAAGGTTTGTCAGCAAAGCATTTCCCAAGATGTAACTACTATGGTACTAATGTTGGTGCAATTGGCGGAACTACCTCGCAAATATTTGGTTAAAGCTAGTTTGAAGCTAATTTGTCTTTGTCATCATTGGTTAGCTATTTACGTTTAATTATTGTGGTGTAGTATAGGGCTTCTTTTTATTGTGTATTCAGTCAATGGACTGAATGATTAGGGTAACATTATACTACTAAGTTCCCTGCCAAACCTCTTATGTTTACAGGTGAAGTTTAATCACGAAGACGGCATTGACGAGGGAGGTGTGTCCATGGAGTACTTTCACCTCCTTGCAAAACACGTCCAGGATGCAGGAATAGTAGAACTGAATGAGCACGGAGTGGCCTGGTTCACCCAGAATGTACGTATCAAAAAGGAGCAGAATGCAGCAGCAGTTTGTGTAATTTTCCTCACAATCTAACTGTTTCCGAGAAACAACACATTTTGGTATTGTTAAGGCTCAATCACATGCCGATGTCGAGACCTCATGACTACGCAGAGACCGCACGCGGGGGGGGGGGGGGGGGGGGGGGGGGGGGGGGGGGGGGGGGGGGGGGGGGGGGGGGGGTGGGGGGGGGGGGGGGG
>JAOPUH010000104.1:7928445-7947303 GCA_027123175.1 Urophycis cirrata | reverse complement strand
AGTTAAAAAAAAAAAGCACACTTTTAATGTATTATATCAAATATATTTCAAATGTACATAAATACGGTGCTTTACGTGTTGTTGCTGTTTATTTTTGGGGTGCTGGGTGAAATGTTAATGTTGGTGGTGCATAAGCTGCCCTTTAGATATGATGGATCACAGGTAGTAAAACCATTACACACCAAACACTATGTACCGTTTACATAGCATTCAGTCACTGGATGTCCACGACAATATAATAAATACAACAGGGTAGAACACAATTCTCTTAATGTATAATGTACGTAAGTTCACCTTTCCGATGTAAACGGTACATTATTAATAATAGACGTAGAGTTGTTGGGACGAGACTGAGCGAGAGGGGGAGGGGTTCATATTCAGTTGGGTGTTTCCATCTTCTTCTTGGTGGCCATCATGGCTCTCTTGATCTGCTCGAAGGACACAAACATCACCACGTTCCACGAGCCTAACCGGAGGAACGACGGCACAAACCTACACAAAGAGAATGAATGCTGAATTAACATTAACCATTAATTAACATTAGTCATTATAGAACATTAACATGCAATGCAGTAGAAAGCATTAGGCCTGTAGTATGGCATTAGCATAGGGGATAGGGTTAGCGGGAACCCTATGAACGCCATTAGTAAATGATTACTAAACCATGAGTTAACTCAATGAACTGTTAGTTCATGCTTATTACCACATTGACCTGAAACGGTTACATTTTGACCCGCACCCAAGACACCAACTTAACCACCACAATGACCCAGAAATCAACTACAACAACAACAATCACTAATCCTGAACTTCAACATGTACTTTGTTTTGGTCCACGGTCATGCGGGTTCAATGTTTTCCAGTGCTGTTTGCGAGAGCGTGTGTGAATACCCTTTGTAGAAGGCGGTGGGCCCTTCCTTGGTCATCATGGTCCAGGCGCAGTTGATGGCGCTCCGGTACTGCCCCGGGGGGGAGTTCATGTAGCGAGTCTTCACCACGTCCACCGGGGACGCGATCACCGTGGTGACGAACCCGGCGCCGAAGGCGGACACAAAGTGGCAGGGAAGATTGTCTGTGTGCGGATTTAACACAAACATTTCTAGAGGGCGCATGGCATTGTTTGTACGTGGAATTCTTTGTGCCAGTTGTTCGGAAATGAACGATAATAAAATAACCACATGAGATTTCGTCGTGCAAATAAGATATGAAATTACCCTAAAAGGTTCTTTCAACCCTCCAGTGAAATATACCAGCTACATTTTATACACCAAGTGAAGAAGAAGTTTCAGTCTGATGGCATTTATGGTGCATGCCATAGTTCAGTGTTTCACACGCCCCCCATGTATGATAATTTTCCATTGTGGCATATAAAGCAGCAGCGCATTTGAGCTCATTAAGTTTTATATATCGGATATAATCAATGTGATAACTTCTTTCATATCCCTTGCCCAGACAGACACCTTTGCTCTTTGCTGACTGCTGCTGCATAACCACTATGTTTGGCAATCATCAGAGTGAGGCAATGAGATAACCGCGGTAATAATTTCACTTTCAAGGAAAAACACACTATGTCCTCTGCCAACATGTGTGCTGTTATCGGCCGCGATACAAAAGTCGAGAGGGAGGAGTGTGTCTGTGTGTGTGAGGGTGGGGGGTGTGTTGGATTGTACCCAATCAGCTGTCTCCTCTACTTGACATGTTTACGCTTACCTGACAGCAGGTTGTGTTTGAGGATGGCTTCTTTGATGAGGTCGTAGGTCACCAGCTCTGTGCAGTTGACCAGCGCGTTTCTTGTGATGTTGGGAAGTGTACCTGAGGAGGAGGTAGTGACAGTACAAATCCCACTCCGGTCATGCTGACTTCAGTGATATGTGTAGTACGTTTATAGGGAGGAATCGTCCCGTACAACAGGCGTAGTGTAGCTGGTGGCTGATACAACAGAAGTGCTTGAGTGTAAACGATGCAAGAGCTTTTATGCACTGCTGTTTGCTATCTCCGAGACCAGGGCTGTGCTCTAACAAAGACAGCTGCCCTCCACCAGCGCCACTGGCCAGACTTCACATCTCTTTCTCATGAAAGCACTTCAACCCAAACTATGCACCATTTCACTACTCAGTAGTTTAGAAGACTCATGACATGTATCTAGTTTTAGATACATGTCATGGGTGAGCAGGTAGAGGTTTGGACGCCTAAGGGTAGCCCTGAGCCTTGGGACCCGTAACCTTTCGTTCTGGCAGGGGTCTTGAAACACACCTTTCCAGAGCCCTCGGAGCCCCTCGTTCATGAAGATGTGCTTGTAGGCCTGCATGGTGCCGTTGTAGCGCCGCGCCACCCCGTCAAGGTTCATCTGGGCCTGGAACCGGACCTTCACCACGTCTGTGGGCTGGGCCAGGGACACGGCCATGGCGCCGGTGGTGCAGCCCGCCAGGATGCGTATCAGAATGCCAGCCTCTGGAAGCAGAAGGGAGAAGATAAACTTTGTAAGTGTAGCCGGACTCAACACCGGTACTCACGATAAGGGTCGTAGCGGGAGAGGGTGCTCAGTGATGAAGACACACGCAAGTAACATTTATTGGTAGATACAGTCTACCAGTGTGTTACCATTGTATGTAGTGACATGGCTTCTGCTTGGTGATTTTGAGTGACGTTTAGAACCTTTAGAACTTTGACGTGTCCGATACAATGACACCAATGCTAATATTAATTTTATTGTTCTTGAACTAAACTCTTATTAATTCACGATCTTAATGTTTCACACTGTATAGCCTAGGTTTCCATAGACAAATATGATTGTCCCGTTTACTTGACCAGGTAACCCGTTTAGTTACAGTTACAGTACATAACAGCTACCGAGAGGCGTTCAGCCACACTTACGCTCCTTGTCGCCGGTGTAGAAGTTCTTGACGTTGTCATACAGTCCTATCCTGATGGAGGCGAAGCAGACCTGCCTCTGCAGCCCGGCGATCAGCCCGTTGTACAGAGACTTGGGGCCTTCTGTCTTAACCATGGTGGCCATGGTCCCGAACACCCCCCGGTATCGGATGTTCTTGGCCGCCTCCACCTTCTTCTCGCCCTGAATCTGGGGGTCAAGCGGCAATACGTTTGTGACAGCCATTTGGATATGGCGTCCGTTCATTCAGTAGTACATTGAACAAAGCGTCAGAGCCCGTCAAACACCTCTAGGGAGTTTGAATCACTGTTCACTGCTCATCCACTCGGATCTGCTGATCCACAGTGGATCTAGGATAGTGGTTGATTACTGTTGAGGTAAGAAAGATGGACTGTGTGATTGTTAAGTGACAGATAGCGGAGGAGATAGGGGGTGAGAGAGAGAGACAGAGAGGGAGGAAGAGAAAGAGAAAGCTCTTGCGGACAGTGACCCTACACAATAGCATTGTAAAATAACCACAACGTACATTTGGCTGCGGCCAGCGTGGCAAGAGACACCGCAAACTAACGTCACATTGAAATATTTTCAGATCTTTTTTTTTTTAACCATGCTGATAAACAGGAATTCATGTACTCAGTCATGTTTGCATAGCATTTTGAGGGAATCCTTGAGTGAGTGATCAAGTGGTGGCGGTAGGGGGGGGTGGGGGGTCTAGTAGATTACCTGCAGTCTGACTTTGGCCGTGTCCAGGGGGAAGGTGATGAGGTCAGCGATGCAGGCTGCTGCCCCCGCACTCATCATCTTGACAGGCAGGGGAGGGGGCACGTCTGAGGGCTTCAGTCCCACCATGGTGCCTAGGACCGGGGGGAGACAAACAACCAGGCAGACAGACAGACACACATACACACACACACACACACGTGTAAATATACATATATATACACACACACACACACACATACACACACACACAAACACACCAATACAAACACAGGCAATGCGAGTTAATTTATGCCGCACCCGGGATAAAGTAATTAATTTTTTTAAGATATGTGTTGATGGAAAGGTAAGTAATAGTATAGTAATCCAGAAGGCTAGAAACTATCAAAAAGTGAAAGAGTCAGTCATCAATAAAAATAAAGTCTACTTACAATGTTGCGGGGATATTACGGGATATTAAATTCCTTCTAATTCCAGTGTGTTGATTTCAGGTCATAATCCATACATGGCAGTGGAAGGAAGTGTACATCTTCTACTCCGTATTTATAAGATCCCCCACTGGCCATTTATGACACACCGCTGGGGGGGGGGGCGCGCGGTGGAGAGGATGGGGAGGGGCGGTCCCGGACGGCAGCCTGGGTCAAAACCAAAGTCCAGGTCTATCAGAAAGTCAATGTTCAATTTTGTCGTCCTGTCGCCTGTGCACCTCGAGCACCTTTTGAGAAAAACAACCCCTGTCCGCTTCTCTGTAAATGGTCATTCAAACACACAATTGCCTAAATTCATGATCCATTTCCTTAATTTTACATTCAAAATTACTAATGTTGGCCACACGTGTCTTCAATGTGTTCCTCGTATCAAAATCTGTGTTTAGGGATACCTCGTTCTGTGCAGTTGCTGGAACTTGATAAGAATTATGACATCATTCGGCAATGCCAACCGTACGTCATTATTCATGTGTCAAGATAGTTTGAAAGAGGGTGAAACAAAAACAAGGAGATGGACATGAAAGTGACGAGAGTGTGAGATAACTGGTACCAGGAACATAGTTATCAAGCTATAAGACGCCGGTCTCACTGCCTCACAGCACACGAGACTACGGCAACAACTGGCGAGCTCTGGCGTCGGCTCGCTTCTCTTCCTCGGTGTCTATTGGGTGGTACATGTGAGGTTTGTCTCAGTGCTGGGCGGGCTGACCAGCGGCCCGGTCAAAGGTTTGAGTCTGAGGTCGGAGCTGTTCCGGGAACGGAAGCTCTTGGACTTAAGTCCTGAAATCTGTCGGGAGTTCCTCTGGAACAGCCCTGGAAGGGATTGTTCTGCTGTTTAGCTCATGTTTGTGACAATAACAGCAGACCCAGGTGCTGAGAGGGACATGGGGTGGGTGGGTGACGTGGGCTGGAGACTGAAGGTCACCATGAGTGGTGATAAGCAGCTTGCACCACAGGGTGGTTCACGCCCTGTGGTGATAAGCAGCTTGCACCACAGGGTGGTTCACGCCCCAAATGCCTCAGATGTGTGACACTGCTGTCCCCACAAGTTTGGAAAAAGGTTTCTCAATGGCTCCCCCCATGGAGACAAGCCTCTTTAAGGAAGCCAAAGGAAAGCCATTTGAGTGACCAATTAATCCAGTACAGTCAAAACCGAAGGGCAACCATGGAAGTTAATATTGCATATATGTATAGAAACTGCAATGGTCTATATGATGCCTGAGCTCGAGCTCTCACTATATATAGTATTATTTATTAATGATAATTAAAAAAAAAAAAATAATACAAAATGTCCACAAATGCTGCATGTCATGATATCTTTTTAGCAAGAGAATCCACCATCAGGAAGGATGTTTGTTGATGAGGCAGTGTGGGCGAGAGACATTGAGAGTTATGTCAAGCGCGGTGGAGAGCGAGGACAGTGAGGCACCGCTCAGGACTGGATAGGAGGCAGAGCCTCAGTCGACGTCTGTTTCGTTTGGCACATGTGTGGAGCTCAGGTGAATCATTGCTGGCTTTCCTTTCTCGCTATCTGGGAATGGAACCCGTCCCTCGAGACGGCCCTCTGTGATTGGTCCTCCCCGAGACGCACCGGCAAGGGGCGGGGTCAAACAAGTGAGGGGAGTAGGGAGAGAAAAGCTTTAACCCTTGTATAGGCCTGTGTTTGCGGTTGTAAATATGTGTTGCCAATATACTTGTATTGCATACTTAATGGTTTAGTTTCTGGAAAAATATGTGCCATATACTTTAACTTGGTTTTTGAAGTTTCACGTAATTTGGAATTAGAGCCAGAAAAATCCTGTTAAACCTTATTAAGAAGAACCATTAACAACAACCATATAGTCTTAAATATGTTATTTTATCCTAAAGTAGATTAGGATTGTTAGATTATTAATTCAATGAAATTAATATTCAATTGAAATAACTCTTTAAGGAAGAACACTAGGCAGTTGAATCAAATATAGTATATCATCATAGCATACTTTTAATTAGTAGTAGTACACAATACCTCAGAATCATAAAAAGAATATGTGCATTTGGACACTTAAAATACAAATATTGACATCATTAAAAAAAAAATACAATAAAAAAAAACCCAGCAATGTAAAAATGCAAATGGACAAAACAAAAGTTCAAAATCTTTCAAAAGTAAAAATAAGTAACTACAGTGCATAGCAAACAGAACACATAATAGTGGACACCTTTGAAAACAGACTAAAGTACAGTTGGTGTGCAGAGACTGGACAAGAGGTTGATGGCCATGGTTCCAGATATAAGTAATTAGGTAGTTCATTACACACCTGTCCGTCTGTCTGTGGGCTTTACATAAGAATTGTGTCATCATCCTTAAAACTAAAAACGAGGAAAGATGGACTTGTTTAAGCTAAACCTTGTTTCTCCCTTTCCTGATTGCGAAGAAAGTGCGGGTGCTAATAATCTTTAGAGTAAAACATTCTCATTTCTTTGTACAGATATGGCTACAGGAAAAATAACACAATATTGCCTTTGGTATTCTTGATGTCATCAATCACCTGATCAAAAATGTAAGAATATTTAAATTGCAATATGGATTGTGGCAATATAGTACAAGATATCTTAAGACAACTCTTTTAGATATAACTTTCCAGTGGCAAAGAAAATAGGATTTGTATAGAATGTAAACTATAAACTATATCTCCACATTTGTTGGGGAATCGCCAGGCCAATATAACCTCGATTGTGATGAGTGTTTCCAGGAACTAATGGCGGAGTATGCTGTCCCCAAAGAGATCCTCCTATCAACAGTCCAGTCCCATTATCATGTATACAGTTAACCGGTATGAAAACCAGCAAAAGAAATTACCATTAGCAGCAAATAGAACTGTGATATCATAAAACAACAGTTTACCAGACTTTATATTAAGTGACATAGTAAGTATGTATATCCGTATTGCAGTGTGGAACTAGACTGAATCAAACCCTTTAACATCTATATGGCCTAGTAGGTGCACTAGAGATTACAATATTAACGGTCTTGCTATTATCTTATAAAGTACAGCTAATACATTTGGACGTTCACTTCCTTTCCAGTCAAACCCGGTTCCTCCCGTTCACCGGACGCCACCAAACGTTAAAAGCCTTCCATATCTCAAACAACACGTCGCCGACGGTAACGTTATCGCTCACACAGCGTACACATATCGTAACGACACTTCCGATTTCCTCATCAAAACAGGGTCACATTGTTCTAGCACTGAACGAGATTGAACAGTCATTGTGGGTTTCTTTGTTTTTTTTGTCTTCCTATTTCTGAAACGTGTACTCACAGAAAGAGAGCGAGAGAGAGACAGAGGCAGAGGGGAGGAAAAACATGTCAAGTTCGTCACCATTGTCTTTTTTTGCCACCATTGTCTCGTCAGCCCGCCTGTCAGCCCGACAGGGAGATCTCATAGTCACTGGACGACAGCGAGGTGCGCCCCACTTTGCGCACGTTCTTGGCGTTGGTGATCCTCGCCAGCATGTCCACCGGCTTCTCAAAATACTGGACCAGCGCCTGCTCGGTGAGCACCGAGGCCAGGAACTGCTCGAAGGTGATGGCCCAGTCCTTGTCGATGCTGGTGCTGTGGGGGAGGCTTCCCCTGTCGCCGCGCTCCGTGCCGTCGCCGCACCGCTCTCCGTTGCCTCCGTCGCCGCCTTCGTTGCCGCCGCCGCCACCGCCATCGTCATCGTCGTCGTGGTTACGCACCAGCACTGTGTCGTCGGCGATGTCCTCGCACTGCAGCTTGTTGTCGTCCATCTCGTGGGAGCCGGCGCTGAGCACCGAGTAGGAGGAGACCGACGTGTCGTCCTTCGTCTCGTCGTCCGAGGTCAACATGGCCGCCGCCGACGACAGCGTGGCCGCCTCCTTGGGCGACGACTGGTCCTCCTCCAGCCTCACGTCCTGCAGCAGCGCCGTCCGGTCCTCTTCGCCGTCCCCGCTCTCCACGCTCGCCTTGCTCTCCTCCGGATCGGCGTCGCAGGTGAATAAAGTGTCGCTCCGGCCGCTCTGTTGGTAAGCCGTGGGCTCTTGGGAGCGCGCGGAATCCGCTCGGGGGCGGACTTGCTCCGGGTTGCCCTCCCTGTCCCGGTCCTGGTCCTGTTGGTCCTGGTGGTCCTGGTCCCTGGGTGCGGGGCAGGAGAACATTTTGCCCACCTCCCCCATCTCCAGCAGCAGGCTGGTGACGGTGGCCGTGGCGTGGTACAGCTCCTGCTCCGCCAGGTCCTCGCTGAACATGCTGTACAGGGTCTTGCAGAGCTCGATGAACTGGCTCTGCAGGAGAGGGGAATGCGGTCAGTGTTGACTTGGGTTCAAACTGTAGGTGGAACAAGTGGGTCGCAGGACGGCCATTGGCCAACACTTTTTAGAAATACTTTTTTTTTTTTACAATTTCATTAAAGTTTCATCTCAAGTTTTTGACTGGTGGTAATGAGACGGTATTGCTTATTTTACTGCACTTATGATATTACGTTATTTGCTGGGTCATGAGGCCAGAGTTGCCCTGACCCATGGAGGTGGGCCATGGGAGTATAACAAAGGTCAACAGCACCACCATGACCAACTGGTACTGACAGGTATGGAGGACAGGTGCTCACCTGGTTCAGTTTGGGGAGGTTCTTTGTGGTTTCTAGATTGGACTTGGCCTCTTGGTTCCAGAGCTTCAGATAATGGCGATAATCTGACGTCTGCAGTTTCTTCACTGTAGTTCAGAAAAACATCGAGTGACGATTGCATTCAGATAATATATATATATATGGTATTTCAGTATTTTTTATTTACTTATACAGTACTTTTCACAAATGCAATATACAGCATGTATTCAGAATAACCGTATTCATTCATATGTTATATGTTTGTATGTTCTTCAGTTTTTTTGGTTTAGGATCATTTTTTCATCACTTGACTAACATGTTTTACCCTTTTCAGTCTTGAACGTAACTCTGACAAAGCCATCATCCTTGCACTTAGGGTCATTACCTGGGAGAAAGGTGGTAGACATGCTATTAGTTAAAATACAGGACATATTCCCCCGAACATAGCATGGATGTTTTCTCACACCTGAGACACTGGTTTGATGTAGATCATCTTGGTTGCCTCCAAGTGGTTTACAGTATAATATAATGTTACAAAGTAAAGTTTAGTCATAATGAATTAATTGCCCTTAGAATCTATAGTAATGCAAATGTAAACCTGGCTATCCTGTAGAAAAGCTTTAATTCTGGTTCTTACCCATCGATGTTTCTGGGGTGAGGTCTTCAAAGAAGTATTGGGTGGCTTCAAAAGCAGAGTCTGGTTCCTCATGTTCATTGCTGGCATCTGGGAGAAATAAATGGCATTGTGTATTTCCATTCAGCTCTGATGGTACTCCATACCATGGTTGACATCTCGGCTACATTTTGTGCATTACATTGTAAAACTATATTCAACGATTTGGGAGAAACTTTAGTCATTAAGGCAGGGGTTAGGGCATTTTGCTGAAGGATGCTTACGGGGTAAGTTTTGGGGACATTGGGGATGTTCATACTCACCAGGTAAAACGTGCATCTTGTACAGCATTTTCAGTTTCTCTGTCAGGTCCCCATAGCACAGGACGCCTAAGAATACAACAGACCACCAACTTGAACACGATTTGATGAACTCATCCACGGTTCCCCCAACAGATTCATTATGGTGGCGAAAAACAACACAGCTGGCTCAAACTAGCAAAACTAGTATGAAACCTGGATCATCACAGCAGAAATAATCATACTGTACATTATATAATTATAGAACTCTATCTCTCTTTCTCACACTCTCTCACTCTCACACACTCACTCAGGCCGCTGATGAACTCGCGGAAGTTAATGAGTGCATCTCCGTTGTGGTCGAGCAGGCGGAAGAAGCGAGCAGCCAGGGGGTCCGAGTGGGCCTCGTTGGCCCAGGGGAAGAGCAGCGCGAAGAGGCCCCTGAACTGCTCCACGTTGATGCGGTATTGCTCCAGATAGGGCAGACTGGGGTCATGCCTCTCCGTCAGGTTGGTGCCCCCACCCCAGTAACAGCTGGTCAGGTGCTCGGTCTGAAGAGGCGCGAAGAAGGGGGGCCAATTAAAAACACACACACACACACACACATAGCCGGCTTGCCTAGCCTCAGCACCAAGAGCTACTTAGATACAAAAACAATAGGAGTTGGTGTTTATATCCTGTGTAGGTTGGAGGAAGACATGGCTTGCCCATTTTGAAGTGCTACTCAGAAGGAACGGCAGTTGAAATTCATTGCATTTAGACTGAGTATATCTATATTAAAAAGGTATAATATTGAAATATTAGTGCGCAAAAAGGATAAAGGGTTCCCTAATTTTAAGTGGTTCAACCAATTAAACTCTCCCCCCCCAAAGACTTAGCTTGCCTAGTTTAAGATCTACTTAAAAAATGATGGCAGTTAGAGTTGAAGTACTACGGTAGAGTATTGTAGTATGAGGAGAAAACCGCTTTACACTTCCCTTTCATTGTGAACACTGTACTGTTGTAAAGGTGGTAAAATCCACTGTGAAGTGTGAACATTGAGCTGTTTGGAGAGAACAGCTTGTGTTAGCTCATTTTGCATTAGCTCAGCTCGTGTTAGCTCAGCCTGTGTTAGCTTGTGTTCAGAACAGGCTTAGTGGCTAATGCCGCGGCTTTAGCCATGTGAGTCGCAAGCGAACAAAATCTGCTATGACTTGTAATCCATAATATGGTGTTTCCATGACAACGTGTCAGTTGGTGGAGACGGCAGTGGAGAGAAAATGAAGCCAAGTCCGCCCTAAGAAAAAATGTTGAGCCAGTAACTAACCTTGAACAACACAAAAAGCTCCTCCAGTTCATCAATACCGAAGGGAGTCTCTGTCACAATAGTGCGGACCTGAATCACCAGCCAGAATAAAAAGGAGAATTGCTTTAATGTGAATACGGCAGAAAGGTTTAATTAATGCTTCCCTTCAAGGATCTCTTTTAATGTATATTCATATTATGCTCGTACGTACCACGTTGCGTTTGGTTGTGTCCTCGATGGTCTGGATGACTCGGAGTCTCTGTTTGAAACGCATCTGCTCAATCACATCTGCACGGATAGAGCCAAACTTCTACAAAGGAAATGGAGAGAGGAAAAAAATGATGGTTGTTTGTCGCCAAAATGGTGGTCAACAGGAATGACAAATAGATGTATTTGGACTCCAACAACAACATGAATGAATGCAAAATGAACACAAATATATGAAACAGATGACAATCATTATCATTATTGAAGTGACAACACGAGAGTAGTCATGAAATACATAACCCTTGTTACATGCGTGTTGGTTTGTTTCGGGTTGGAAATGTTCGGGCTGGAACTTCAGTTAGGCAACAATGGCTAGATAGACTGAACAGGTGTGTGTGTGGTGGGGGGGGAGGGGTCGGTCCCGGCTATGGGCACTCTCAGGACGAAGAGGTTAAATGAACCAAATACAGCACAAAGTCTCTGCTCATTGATACCACAAACAGCAGGACCGACCACAGCGGGTGGATGCTGCAGGTGAGATACGGACCTCGTAGCAGCTGCGGACCAGCTTGAAGATGTCCACCTCTGGGTGGGGTTCACCATTGTCTGTGAGGAGGGAGTGGAGGTGGGGGATGGGAGGGAGGGTGCTGTCCTTGTTGGTCACGCTGTCCAAGTACCTGCCGATGGATAAGACACCATTGATGGTTTGCTTACCACACTCACTGTGGTAGAAATATACCGTTGGTCAGAGCCAAGATCTGTTGGCGATGCAAAACATCTTTACTATCGAAACAAGAACTGCCTACTATGACTCCAATTTCATTGATGTAAAATATTTGAATGAAACCACATCTTAAAAAAAAACAAACCCCATTGATCCTTTTTGGGGTATATTCCATTTCAAACCTTTAGATGGCAGCAAACTCACAGATACAGCTCGGTTTGAAGTTCCTCTTTAAGTTCTGCATTCAAACAACACAGCAGTCTCCCTTGGAGTTCTAACACAGGGTCCTTTAGAACGTGGCCCACTGTACAAGATGGCGTCCTCCTCACCTGCCCAGCACGGTCATGGCCTCGCCGTCGTCCTTGCAGCTCAGCAGCTGGTGAATGTTGGCATGCAGCACTGACAGTGCAAGCTGGAAGATGACCTTGATGCCCTCGTAGAAGAAACAGTCTACCACCACCACCGCGCTCTCGAAGGGCATGACGGACAGGAAGAGCGTGAGGAACCAGGACAGGGAGATGGTGGAGATGACGCCCAGGTCCTGCATGCAGTCATACAGCTGGGGCACATACTCCCGGGCCAGCTCCTCGAACACCCCCTGGTCCACCAGTGCTCCTACAAAAGAGGAAGAGAAGGAAGGGGAACGAGAGGACACAGTTCTTAGTCATCATTATAGCCGCCCGCATCAGCAAGGAGCATATAGCCAGGCACACTAGAGGTAGTGGTTTGATTCTCTGCGATATCAGCCGTTCAAATAGGCAATTCAAACCACTCAAAGTTCTCATTAGTAGTTTTTATGAAGAGCCAACTAATAAGAACATTTTGGTTGGTTTTGGTACATCAGGCTCAGGCCCATAAATGCAGCCAATGGGGCGGGCCCATGCTGGGCTCTGACAGAATGAGGCCTCCGTGAGCCCCATTTTAGCTCTAGCTAGCCATCATGTGATAGCAAGGCATGCTATCCTGCTCTAATTAGCAAGTCGTGGAGCATATAACCAGGCATGTCAACTGTGGTGCGTTTGCCAGGCATGTCAGCAATGTGGCACGTTAGCAACATTTCGTCACAAAATGTGGTCGCTGTCTCGTTCAATCACTATTGTCCACAAGGCTGAGATGGTTAACCTCTATCTGCTCGCTAATGACCTCTACCTGTGACCGGGTCACTGTAAGTGGCTTTGGATAGCAGTCCCACGTGGTGATGAGATAAAACAGCATGTGTACCACTCACCCACAACCCTGGTGTTGTAGTAGTCAGGCAACATGCGCTCACAGAGGGCCACAAGTAACCAGAACGCCTCCTCCTCTTTGGCGTAGAGCAGTAGCACCGATGTCACGATGTTCATAGCCTGAGATGGTGGGGAGAAGGCAACATTAGATAGGAGGCCAGCAGGACCAACATCATCAAGGAGGAACATAATTGTAGGGAACAGGAAAGTTTTGGACTTGCAAATCTCCTACTTTCTATGTTGGCACACCGGGTTGAGGTTTATTAGTTTGTCCATCAGAACACTTAATATCGAATGGGTTGCTAGTTTATAGTATAGACAATATTTATCATTGATCCCAAGATGAACTATCCTTCTATGCTTGTGTCAATCCCATACCAAAAACATGTCTTTGCACTGAAATTGTTTATGTACATGTTGAAGAAGCTTTTATAAAAATCCTCATCTTTAACCCCCCATGTTAGAGAATCAACCAAACCTGCCATCTAAAGATAAAAACAACAACATTCCACTTTCTAGATGACCAAAAGCACCAAATTCTAAAGACTACAATACTCCAGACTCTAAATTGCACATCCTGGCCATACTGGCCATACAGATATGTCATATATGATTGTCTAGTAGTCTTTACCTGACAGAGTCCTATGTTGGTCTAGTAGTCTTTACCTGACAGAGTTCTATGTTGGTCTAGCAGTCTTTACCTGACAGAGTCCTATGTTGGTCTAGTAGTCTTTACCTGACAGAGTCTTATGTTGGTCTAGTAGTCTTTACCTTAAGGAGTCCTATGTTGGTCTAGTAGTCTTTACCTGACAGAGTCCTATGTTGGTCTAGTAGTCTTTACCTGACAGAGTCCTATGTTGGTCTAGTAATCTTTACCTGACAGTAGCCTATGTTGGTCTAGTAGTCTTTACTTGATGGAGTCCTATGTTAGTCTAGTAGTTTTTACCTTAAGGAGTCCTATGTTGGTCTAGTAGTCTTTACCTGACAGAGTCCTATGTTGGTCTAGTAGTCTTTACCTGACAGTAGCCTATGTTGGGGTTTCTGAAGGCATAGGCGGTGAGCACTCTGCGCAGGGCGGCGATGCCCATCTCGTTCTGGAAGGCCGGGTGTTCGGGGAGTGACCGGTGCAGGTCCCTCTCAATCTCCTCGGTGGCCAGGTTGTACTGGCCCATGGACTTCTCCACCAGGTCCTCATAGTACCCTGGGTGGGTCACCATCTCGTTGATCGCCCCTTTTTAGGGAACAACCGGGGTAACAACATGAGTCTCGTCCAGAGCGGTAAGTGACATCTCGGTTATCATCTTGTTGGGTTTAAAATTAGGATGTAAATGAGTTCACATGTTAATATTTAAATGTCAATACCATGCGGTCACATTTTGTATCAGTTTGTGAAAGGTGTCATGGTCTTGTCAAATTAAAATAGATGGCATTTATGGCTGACTTTGGCCTACCACCAAAACCACATCCACATTTTTACATTTAACAGCCAAACTAGAACAGCACACACCACTTTAAATACGTAGGTAGCTTGACACTTATGCAAACATGCCCCAGACAGGCACCAGCCAAACAGGATTTAATAATTACTTAAGAAGATAAGATAATTAAGATATATTTCAATATAGTAGACACAACAGCAGCAGAGTTGTACATAAGTAGGTCAGTACAGTGGGGAACCTCTGGAGTAAACCAAACCGCCTTCAGCTTTTTGGAATCATCAGTCATTCAGGGTTCTCCTGTGCACACATTTTAAATTTAATAAAGAAATTGTAAAAGGAAATGGACAATAGGGGGATAGGATAAGCATCTCTATCCCTAACCCTCATTGAGCCTTCCTCGATGGATTTGTTGTTTTAAAAATGCCAATTTGAAGGGTGACAATAGCCCCAACCATCATTTCAAATAGACGGAAGCTAAAGATAAATAATTACACTACTTCCCATAATCTCTAACTGACAGTGTCACGCCATTGCACCCACTCACTTGCTCATGGCAAATACCAAGAAATAGGTCATCACACTTATAAAAGAGGAAAGTACACTGAACAAGTTCTGGTTCCTTTAAGTGACATGTTAAGTGCTTCACTGATGGACATGTCTGGGGAGCCGTACATGTTGTGGCGCACTATTTAAGGCCCTACGCTTGGTTATCCATCATCAATGGATGGTTCTGTCTGTTGCATCAACAGACAATGTAAATAATAGTAAATAAGTAAATCATGTCACATGATCGATGTACTAGTAATCTCATGAAAAAAAAAAATCTCAACATTTTCACTTCGGTATTTTCTCGCCAGAACTGACGCCGTGCCTTTTGCCAGTTTTGTGTGTCTGTGGGGCACACACACACACACACGCACACACACACACACACACACACACACACACACACACAAGGTGTTTCTCCAGAGGCACGGCAGGTTGTTAGCTCACCAGAGAACAGCAGCCAGAGCTCTCCTCTCATGTTCTCCGGGATGCCCTGCAGCACCAGCTCCTTGGTCTTCTCCGTGCGGTACATGCACACGCCCTGGCCGTACTCCGTCAGGTGGTTCTTCCACGCCTGCTCCTTCAGGAACTCCTTTGCCTACCGAAGAAACAGAAGATGATACCACACTTTAAGTTTTTTCACCAAATCACTGTGGATTCACGGATCTGTTAAATGACTAAATAACATATTAGTATTAATATCACTAAACATGTGTTCTGATTCCTAGAGCTGCTCTGCCCCACTTGGTTGTACACCACTTGGGTGGTGTACAACCAAGTTTGTCATTGTTCTCATCCTCTCCTATAAGCAGTGGCATAGCCAGGAATTCAGAATCCCAGGAAAATAAATCTGTATGGGCCCCAAGATATGGCTTGCACAGAGCAAATGTCATTGGCAGCATTTATTTGCAAACATGTATGAAATATGTTTCACTTCATGGAAACATTGGGGACATTTCTGCCCACAGCTGATACTACTGCTAAACCTTTTCACTTTCACCACTCCTGTCCAGCGTGTAAATGCTACATTAGTTTTTTTTTGTGTGCCCTGTTTATAGGCAGTGTGTTGGGAGTCCAACAGCTAGTGAATACAATCCATTGTTACTTTTACGAGAGATGTGTCAATGCAGTCCTTTCATATAGCTGTGACACATAAACGACATGAGCAATGGAATGCAGTGCATCCAGCTAGCTCCTATGTGGTGCCCCTGGCTGTTTCTGCCATTACCCTCGAGCCCAACCGCAGCATGGATACGAGTGAAATACCCATGAAAATGTTGCCATTTATATTTAGTAACCTAGCCGTGTCATCCAAGAAAGTGCTTTTCATTCTTCGAACTTGACGCCTTCAAAGGGAAACGTTCACAGGGAAGTTTGTGTTCGCAGGGAAGTGTGCGCAGTTGTGAGGGGAAATACTAACACAGCTTTACATAGGGAAGTAAAGGCCGTGTGCCGCGGCATCAAGGTTGACCGCGTTAGAGGATGGATACCCAACCCGAGCCCGACGGGACCTGATGGGACCCGACAGGCCGGGGCGGGTTCAGACAAATATTTTTGAAATTATGCTCGGGTTCAGGTCGGGCTCGGTCACATCCGCGCAATTAATTTTTTTTTCATTTACCTGCGTGTTAACCCACGCATGTTGCGCTCATCTCTTTGTTGACATTTCCAAATGCCTTGCAGTTGCTTAATAAAGGCGGGCTTTCATAAACACAGACGTCAATGTGTCATTCCGACATACAAAGCTTGATGCCTGTCGGGCTCGGGTCAGGTTCGGTTACTGTTCTGCCGGACACGGGCCGGGCTCGGACAGAGAATTCCGGCCTGATCCGCACTCTAGACCGCGTGTCCTACAGGAAGGCAGAGTTTTGCGACGTGTTGGCAGCACACATAACGGCAGCAGTAGCTCAGTGTATAGAGCGGGTGGACAGAGCAGATCGTCCACTAACCGAAGGGTCGGCGGTTCGATCCCCTTGATCCCCCTCCTCCTCCAACTGTCCACATGTCGAACCCTCACAAATGTACTGATTGTAAGTCGCTTTGGACAAAAGCGTCTTGCTAAACGCCTCCTTTGACAAGTGTGTCCGTGGTGATGGAACGCGTCCCGATCGTGTCCGCGGTGACAGCGCGCGTCCGCGGGGACGTGGCGCGGGACCCACCAGCTTGGGGTTGAAGTCCTCGGGGGAGCGGCGGCGGTACATGGTCATCAGGGCCTGCGTGGCAGTGGGCACGCTGCTGTTGTTGAGGTTGAACTGCCGCTCGCTGTCCGAGCCCAGGCTGCCGCGCTGGGGGCTGCTGGAGAGCAGGGACCCCAGCTGGGAGCTCACCTGGAGGAAGACGTGGGGGGTGGGGACTGTGAGCGCTTACATGGGAATACAGACCCTTTGGGATTCTTCCCTTTCTGATTCTGATAGGGAAGACATGTCAAAGTATACCTGTGGACTTGCTTGTCTGTTTCATCTTTCTGTAGTGGTGTGGACATTTGTGCAGCAAATTAAGCAACATATTCCAATAACCACAGGAGAATTACTGGTAATATGTTGCTAGAGCTTTCAGTCCAACATATCATTGACCAAATTTAACAAGCACGACATGACCTGACGAAAAAAAAGGCGTCTTCGAGATTTAACTTTTAAGTTTTTCACCACGGCAGTGATGACTGACGACGTGAGTTACCTCGTCGTCGGAGCTGGTCAGGCTTCCGGTCAGCTCCCGTTCCAGGTAGATCTTGGAGGTGGTCTGCTGCAGGAAGTCAGAGATCCTCTGGACCAGGAAGTCCCGGTCCTTGAGGTTGGCGAACAGGAAGGTCATGCGGTTCTTGGTGCTGATGGACAGCGGGCTGGGCAGTACGTTGGAGCTGTCCGCCTTCTCCACGATGGTCACCTAAAGATGCACAATGACACCCCCCATCTTAATTTGACTTAGTTTTCCATCTACGCCGGCGTTTTTCACCAGCATTCTGGCAATCTTTTTGCTGCCTCCTTCCCTGCGAATGCCCAGACCAACTACAGCAGGCAACCAATGTCTGGATTGGATTAATCTACTTTGGGTTGTTTCTGAAAAGCTTAAAGGCATTACATTATATCAGTCTCATTCCTAATACCGTGTCCACCACTTTAATATCCCAATAGCTTGCGTGACTTTAAAAATGGATGGTAATGGATCACCAACCACAGGAGACAAACATCACACCCCACCTCACGAAGGGGGATGATGAGGCTGCACACGGTCTCCTCCTTGCCGGTGAAGCAGATGTAGTTGGTGGAGACGAACATCTGGCCCAGGATGTGCCTCTTGTTGAAGGGCGTCCAGAGCGTGCAGTCCGTGTGTCCGTCCAGCTTCTCGTCCTTCGGCAGGCGAAACAGGGCGCGGTAGCGCTCGCTCTTAGCTCTGGCGTCAAGGTCCCTGATGGGGACACACGGCACACACGTTGTAAGTTATTCGCATTAGGTTGATTTTTGCACTTTGTCCTTTAATGCTGTTTTATTTGCGGAATTACGCACCGGGAATTCATACAGGGTCGGGGTCTCATCTTAAAGTGTTCCCGATATTCAGAAAGTATCGAACCAAAACCAAACCCCCGACCCTCCTGTCAGACTTCCCTCCGAAGCCACTCCACCAAAACACAAGCTCTCCAGCTTTAGGTCAGCCTTGCCTTGTGGAAGGTCAGGTCACAACGAGTGCACCGCCATAAGGGCGCGCAGGTAGCCGGGTAGGCTGGCAGGCAGGCAGGCAAACAAACAGACAGACAGACAGACAGACAGACAGACAGACAGACAGACAGACAGACAGACAGACAGACAGACAGACAGA
>JAOPUH010000104.1:7067078-7077850 GCA_027123175.1 Urophycis cirrata | reverse complement strand
ACTAATTCACGATTGGGTTAAATGCAGAAGACCAAATTTCCCTCACGGGATCAAATGAGTAATTCTTCTTCTTCTACTTCAATGCATGACGAGTATATACAGTACATCTCAGAGTCAGCCAATAAACAGCCTGGGAAGGATTTGAATCTGAATGCCTTGCCCAGCCCCCCCTCACTGATTAGTGTAGTTTGTACTCGACTGTAATGACTTTCTGCCAGGGATTTGATGGAACATTATTTCTGATGTTTAATGCACAACTTGATAACCTTTAATGTTAATTAGAAGTCAATTAAGACCTATGTGTCTGCGTGTCCGTGTGCATGTGTATCGTTGTATGTATGATTGTGTGTTGCTGCAACTATGCCTTTGCTCACGTGTGTGTGTGTGTGTGTGTGTGTGTGTGTCCGTCCGTCCGTCTGTCCATCTGTCCGTCCTTGTGTGTTGTTTGTGTGTCTACATATAAACCGTATGTATGTGTGTTTCACCAGGAGTGGAACGGCGGCTCTCTATGCCGAGAAAGAGGAGCTACTCCACGAAGTGTTGGACTTGGAGGCGGGGAAGACCAGCCAAAAGACCCCCAGTGTCCAGGTGAGAGTCTGTGATGATGTCAGCCACTGAGTCCATGTTATCATTCCCCACCGCCACCGAAACAGAAGGAGCATCTATTGCATCCCCGTCCCCCTCTGGGAGGAAACATGTCTCTGCCAGCACAAGAAAGAATTCAAGGTTGCTCTCTGATGCTGCATAAGATAAGATAAGATATTCCTTTATTAATCCCCCTTAGGAGAAATTCACATTGACCAGCAGTACAAGAGGATAGAGGAGTGCGATAGAAGACCTGAGTATAGACAATAAACACTAAACAATAAATAGATTTACCTAAATTAAGATAGAATTATATGCAAGCTCTTAGAACCAGGTCAGATGAAAAAATGAAAACCTATATACATACATAGTAGTCATCATTGAGATGAACAGTGCATCGCAGGCATCTGATTTAAAAAGGGTTTTGAAATCACATGACCTGTACTTCTAAATACTTGGAAATCATTAGAATGTGCCAGTTTGTGTTTAGTTGAACAGATGTTCATTTGAGCTCATTTGAATGAAACCAATGTTTTCAGATGGTGTCCCCCGTGCAGGGACCCCTCTTCCAGTTGTTGTGATTGTATACGCCATGGAAATAAGTGTCGTAGACCTATTTTCATATGCTTGGCAGGATGCAAGTGAATTGGCCAGGAAAGCAGCACTGGAAGACCTGTTTCTACCAGAACAGGACAAACCAGACATCAACGCCCTTGCCCAAATGGCAAGCCTAGTGGATGACACCCAACATAGTTGTAAGCAACCTAGTTTAGCCTTCACTATCACACTCGGTGCACTTTACTTTAACATTAACAAGTAACATCAAAACAAACACATCAACACAATGCAGTTTCATGCTCTCCACCTAGCTGACTGGTCACCAGCTTCTGACGACATGCTCATTGGTTGTTTGTTTGCCTGTCCAGCACCTGCTGTGTCCCTGAGGGCAGAGTCAGAGGAGGAGGAGCCAGCTGAGGACGCCGGGCCAACACACCCCTCCAAGCAGCCCTGCCAGTGCTGCTGCCACCACAGCTTGGCAGAGGCCCTCCGCTTCCTGGAGAAACGCACAGAGGCGGAGCATCAGGTCAGGAAGGAGGAGCTTGCACTGAGGAGGGAGGAGCTGGAGATTCAGAGGAGTGAGTCACTCTGCGTTTTGTATTTTCCCAAATTGAAATGTAATCTCTCTTTTTGCAAGGGTGACCTGGCCAGTAGGGCAGGTCACCTGCGTGTACAATTAGGTACATTCTACACAATATTATATAACTGTTACTTGATTTATACTGTTTGATGTACTGCTGTTTATGAATGTCTTGTAATATTATCTATAATGCAATACCATCTGAAGGTGGTATGGGTGGTTGATGTTGCTGCTCATGTCTGGCCTTCCCATCGCCATATATTTCCATTCCATATGAAGTCAGGAGCAACTTAGTGTCCTTTCAGTTTGTGGAGTGTCCTTGGACCCCCTGGTTTAGAGATATCAACCCAACCAATACATGTTGACTAATATACCGGTACAGATGGTCAGGCGCCATTATGTGCTAATCTGTCTACCAGGTGGATTGTCGTAACTGATATGGGTTATCCATTGGTTATAGTGCACCAATATATATCCAGGCATCACACATTGAGATTGACTCTCTCTTTTGCAAGGGTGGCCTGGCCCAGAGGGCAGTTCATCTATAATGCAAAACCCTCTAAAGGTGGCATGGGTGGTAGATAAGTCTTGTTGCTGCTCATTCCAGGTCAACAGGGTCAGCAATGTCTGGCCTTCTTATTGCCTTCCTTCCTATTCCTATCAGCTGTTGTTCCATTCCATATTGAGTCGGGAGCAACTTTAGTTTGCGGAGCCATCACCTTAGAACACTGTGAAAAACCCTTCACAGACTTACAGGCAGGGAGTTGCTTGTGTAGGACAGACACTGGTTTTAGTGAAACCAAAGGCATGAGACAAAAAGGATGACCCAAGCTCTCCATAGAGGAGCAACATGGGTGATTTTATCGCCCTTAAATGTAATAAGAAAAGTGATGAGTGATGAGTGAGTGGGACAGTCCATGGAGGGAAGTCTGACTAAGAGGTTTCCAGCACCGCACATCCTGTGACTCGCTCGCAGCCAGAGTGTCAATGGATGTGTTCTTCTCCAGGTAAGATCTCCCTGGAGAGAGATCGTCTGGAGGAGGAGAGGAAGGAGAGGGAGCAAAGGTTCCATCTGGAGAGCCAGGAGAGGCAGGTCATCCTGGACCTCCTCAAGGAGAAGATCCTGAAAGGCTGAAGGGGGCGGGGGGGGTACAGGAAGAGGAACCCCAGAGGAACTCCACCACGACACAAGGTCGTCTGTCTACGAAGAGCCCCCGACGGCGGCGCGGCCAGGGGGCGTGAGACATGTGGACACCGTGAAGTCAATGCGACAGGGACGGACTGGAGATGGTGATTGAGTGGCCCCTGATGGCCATTAGAGACTTAGATTAACCATGGAGCTTGGAGAAGAAACACGCACATCGCACACGCCCACAACAACGAGGCTTTAACAATTGCCTTCATTGACCCTCGCCCCATGTATGGCACGTTGTGTGTGTGTGTGTGTGCGTGTGTGCGTGTGTGTATGTGTGTGTGTGTGTGTGTGTGTGTGTGTGTGTGTGTGTGTGTGTGTGTGCACTTGCGTGCCTGCGCTCATGTGTGTGTGTGCGTACAGACAGGGCGTGTTCAGGTGTGTTTGTCGACGTCTCACCCGTGTTCAAGTCATGTATTGCTGCAACAACTGTGAGGTCATCTTGATAACAGAACGGACCCGAGACAAGAGCTTCTAGGTGGGAAATTTGAAGAATTTGTAAACAAATAAATGCAATCTAATTTTCCACATTTTCTTGTAATTGACTCTTTTCTCTGCCAAGGTGAGGACACTCCCCAATGGGCGGCAGCAATCACGAGGTGTGCACACACCCTCCTCACTCACACAAAGGGCCCCGGGGCTCAGAGACTATCAACCCAACCAATATACTGGTACAGGAGGTCAGGGACCACAATGTGCTAATCTGTCCAGTGGGTGAGACTATCAACCCAACCACCAACCAGTATACTGGTACAGGAGGTCAGGCGCCACTGTGTGCTAATCTGTCCAGTGGGTGAGACTATCAACCCAACCACCAACCAATATACTGGTACAGGAGGTCAGGCGCCACGTTGTGCTAATCTGTCCAGTGGGTGGATTGTAGTAACTGATAAGGGTTATCTGCATCATACATCTGGCTGGGCACTCCCAGTTATGATGTCTTTAAGTCACAGGGCAGGACCCATTTTGAACCTGCTTTTGACGGCTAATCATAATAACACTGGGTGGTAAAATACGGCACCCCTTAGTTTAAATGGACCTACACCGGTCCACTGTATTAAACCAGGGCACTCCTCCAAGCAGCCCTGCCAGTGCTGCTGCCACCACAGCTTGGCAGAGGCCCTCCGCTTCCTGGAGAAACGCACGGAGGCGGAGCATCAGGTCAGGAAGGAGGAGCTTGCACTGAGGAGGGAGGAGCTGGAGAGTCAGATGAGTGGGTCACTCTGCCTTTCATGTTTTCCCAAATTGAGATGTCATCTCTTTTTTTACAAGGGTGACCTGGCCGGGAGGGCAGGTCACCTACAGGCCCCCCTGGTTTAGAGAGAATATCAACCCAACCAATGACTGTTGACTAACATACCGGTACAGACGGTCAGGTGCCATTATGTTTCATAATATGAGACATAATGGCACCTGAGACATATGAGACAGTTTCAAAATGACATTATGTCATTTTGAAACTGCTTTTGATGGCTAGTGATAATCAAACCAGATAGTAAAATACGACACCCTTTAAATGGACCTAAGCTGGTCCACTGTATTATACCAGGCCACTCCCAGGCCTTTTTGCCAGCTCATCGTTTCATAATTTTTTCTTCTTCTTGCGCTATCTTCAGAATGTACTAATCGTATGATAATCTCCAATCATCAGTTTTTACTTATGACTATACAGGAAACAATAATAGTTTATATGTTCATACATCGTACAGGCCCATCTAACCAAGATTATACTCCTACAGTAAGACTACATAAACCTCTTGATGATCCTTTCTGGAGACACGTCTTAACGTAGGCCTACTGCTGTGACGTGAGGCCTAAGACTACTGGTAATACTACCCTTCATAAATATAACTAAATAGGCGATCGTTCTTAACTAATTTTGATTGAAACGTCAGTTACAATCAGCAAACACTGTCGATGTTTAAATGCGACAAAATGTGTTGTGTGCTGCTCACCATTTTTAGTTTTAATATTCGAATGAATGAAAACACAGTTCTTGTAAATGCAAGTTTCAGAAGAACACTTTCATTTCTTATAAAGCCCAAATCCACGCACGCACTTGACCCATCAACGGTTCCGTCGACCTCAAATGACTTCCACACGTGCCTCGATTGGTCAAAAGCAGAACGCCTACTTCCGTTCCGCAAAAGGTCCCTGATTGGACGACTTAAACGTCGGTACCGTGTTCCGTCCAACCATCCAATGAATTTTCCGTGGCATATCCCGCCCCTTTTGCTATAAGCGGCCGCATTGCAACAAAGTTTTAATTACAGTCGCTGCGTTTGACTCGACCGCGCGGCGGAACGCAATTTTTGTGACATTTCCCAGGATATCGCTACTTAACCCACAATACCGTCGCAATTAAAAACAACTCCGTTGTGTGCGTATGTTTGTTTGTGTGTGAGTGTGTGTGTGTGTGCCGAAGGCAAACACCGACTGTAAGCTCGTCTGTGTAACTGTCCTCGGTTTTATGCTAAACCTAACAACTTGTGGTCGTCGGTGGGAAGGTGCGTGTTTACCGGCCCCGACAGCACGCCTTCTGCTCACCAACATCACCGATGAGTCCAACTGAGTTTGGAATCCATTGGATGATTTTTTTTTTCTTCTCCCCCCCAAAGTGTTGACGGTTTTAATTGTTGACTCCAAGGGGTGGGGAAGGGGTCTGTCTCTACGCATGTGACATCGTGAAATTAGCACGATTGTAAAAGTGTTGGGGACAAGCGTGAGACGAGTGGGAAGTGGTTCCGGGAGGGAACGACAACACCGTGATATTGTTTCAACACAACATGCCCGTTAGGCATTGTGGGGTCCACCGCTCTGTCGTCTCTCACCCCCGCAAGCTGTCCCGTGGTTACTCCGCAATGAACGTTTCCAAGAGTGGCTACCGGGTGTTTTCTGCCAATTCCACGACTGCGTGCATCGAGCTGGCCAGGAAGATCACCGAGTAAGTACGATTCAGGATGATCAGAGTCATTCCCATTGATTTGTGTTTTTGTTTATGTGTCACAGTCTTTCCGCCCCCCAGCAGTTAAACCGGAGACTGTCCCCCGTTTGATTGGCAGGGCAATACTGCGAACTACTTTATTATTATCCCCGTCAACGCAGAGTGGACATCGTTATTCTGATTGTGTCCCGTTTTCGTTGGGCAGTTGTTTGTGTCTGACTGAAGGGCTGTGGCTGTAGCACTGGAACGGTCGATTCAGCCCTGTCAAAGTACAATCAGAAATGGGTAGACATTGAGATCAGTCTTGTGATTAAAAAAAAAACCGGATCACATTCATGTTAGCATTTCAACAGCTGTCCAGTGCTCTTATGAATGGGCCTATGCATCTGGTCACTTTGACATGTAGATTCAACCGAGGCAAAACGTCAACATCAGTCTCAATCTGAAACTGAAAGCTTGGAAGCCTATCTCCCAACTTCGTTACTTGTGATGTTGCCTGCTGCGGTCTTGATAATGTAATGATGCAATAATAGACATATAATATATGGTATCTGGCATTTCAAAACCTTATATTTGATCATTTTGATGGCATATGTTCTCATTGGAAAAACTTTGTCTCCTTTAGTTTTCTTCTATTAACTATTGCCCAGCCATATCAGTCTTCTTGTAGGCCTGTATTCTTGTACTAGAAAAAACACACGCTATTTCCCCTTCTGCATCACATCCCTTAAATGCTAGAGAATACTTTTTTTTAGTTTTAAAGCAGATATTTTCTTTAAGTAAGCAGTGATGCTCAATAGGAATGAGAGGCTACCCTGCCTACTTTGCCCTGCAACTTTGTCTGTCAGCCAGAGTTGTATTACCAGGACAAGTAGGCCAATAGAGCTCACCCCCTTCACGTTCTGTATACACTGATTGTTTTCCTAGAGAAAAGGTGACTTGTGATTGGCTGGCAGGAATACTGCTGAATATTCAGTAGTAGTCACAGAGACTGTTTTGCTTCTAGGAGTGTGGATTGGAAGGCTGTCATTTCAAATTTGGGAAGCAGAATGTAGTGCAACAGATATAAAACAATTACTATGTCATTAAACAGTAATTGTGCTCCATTATTCAAATCAACTTGAGGCCCCAGAACTATCTTGGCAAACAATCTATATCGCATGATGTCAGTATGATGTCTGACATCTGATTCCACCCATCCATCAAAATTAGTAGTTTGTGCAAACATGAAAAATGACCTGTGTGTGTGTGTGTGTTCCCCCTTGAATTCATTAGTTACTAATGCGGCTCTGTGCAGCAATAACAGAGCTATGAGAAACAGAAACCTGGGGCCTTTCCATACCATAACCCGGTCATTGCTGTGGCCCCCCGAATGCTCAGACATTCAGTCCTACATAGGCAGTGTTCTTCCTTTTCACAGAGGAACCGCTGGCAGGAGGGGAAACGAGATGGGTGAGGAATTAGCCGCCTGGGATGATTAATGCCGTTTTAGTTGACAATGAGCGTCTACTGCGCCAGGCCATGAGGAAAAGCCAAAACAAAAACAACAACCCCATATTTCGTCAAAGCTGTAAAAGTGGGGCAGAGTTAAGGCAGCCTCAGGCCCCGGACCATATTCATTGGGTAATTTCAGTGCTAATTAGCCAATAATTGTACGTTATTCCAATTGCTGTAATTCTCTTTAAAACCATTATTTCCTCCCACTCTAGGCAGTGGAATGCATGGCATGAGGTTTGCTTAGCCGTTGGTTCAGAATGCATATTTTATTATTTTCTATTTGCTTGACGGACGATGAGCCGTCCTGGAGCTAGGGCAGGGTCTCTGTCCGAGGGCAGGCGGGGAGCATGGGCGAGGCAGAGTAGCGAGCGAGACTGCCCTACGCTGTCCTGCCGGGCTCCTGCACACTCGTTCTCAACTACACCCACTGAGACGTTGTTGCCACAAGCCCTTTGCTAGAGCGAGGCTTCTCATTGGCCCCCTGGCTTGCCTTTACCTCCGGCAGAGCCCGGATCAGTGCAGCAGCATTCTCTCCTTTGGCATTTCCAGTTTTGTTGTGGTTGGCTGCATTTTGTGACTGTGTGAAGTCCACACCCCTCAGACACAACACACCCAAAAGACAGTCATCTAAAGCGCTTTCTTCGGATTTGCAACCGTCGCCATACCCACTTTATAGCCCAGTTGCTCAATGCCGAGAGCGTGGATTCGTCTCCCTACGGAGAGGCGTGCAGCAGCAGAAACATGAATCACAATCCAGACTCTTGTTTGTAGTTGGTGCTCTCTTGCAATTCTGACTCCAAAGCATTTAGCATTGGGAAAGGTGTGGCAAATAGAAAGCCACAAAGGCACACCAGCTGACTGGATGATGTTGAGATGACACAGTGTGTGTCTCCCTGACATGAGTAGACAGGCCTTCCCCCGACACACGTGCCTGACAATGTCCTTTTGTGTTGTTGTTTTTTCAGGCGCCTAGGAGTTGACTTGGGCAAGTCAGTAGTTTATCAAGAATCAAATGGAGGTAAGATTGTTTGAGATGAAGATGTAAGGTGAGTTAATCTTCCGTTGTCCTTTTGTCCACACAAACCGATATTTCCGTTGTGTTCCTGTCAGAGACGAGAGTGGATGTGAAGGAATCGGTCCGTGGCCAAGATATCTTCATCATCCAGACCATTCCCAGGTGAGCCACACATTCTCCTTTCGGGCCTCTCGCCCCCAATTGATTTGCACGGCCTTATTTTGTGTAATACGTGCCAAATGCACTTATTTTCTCAAGGGACGCCCGCTTTCTGCCTTCTAAAAGTAAGTGGCAACGGCGTGCATTTCCGTTATCTTCGGCCCCTCTAACGTTTTTGGTGTGGTGTTGCAGATGGTTGTGCATCCCTGTTACATTCTGAACGTTGAGTCTGCTGTTTGGTCCGTGTGCACCGGAGGGGAGTCAGTCCACACTGCGCTGCATGAGCCACGTCTGCAGCCACGACTGCTCCCGTGTACCACAGGATGGGTCGAATGCAGAGAGCCAATCCCCTGCACCCCCCCCCCCCCCCCGGGAGCGACGGTAGCTCAGTGGATAGAGCGGGCGGACAGAGCGGGTCGTCCACTGATCGCAGGATATCCCCCCCCTCCTCCAACTGTCCGCATGTCGAAGTGTCCTTGAGCAAGACGCCGAACCCCAGCCTGCTCCCTGGGCTGCTGACCGTAGCAGCCCACTGCCCCTGTGTACCGTAGGATGGGAGAACAAATGCAGAGAACAAATTTTGTTCCCATATGTAAAAAAAAAAAAAAATAAATAACGACCAATAAAGACCGAAAGGTCCTCTCTTCTCTTCTGTTTGTACGGCAGACGTAAGACCAGCCCTCAGAACCAGAATTATTTACACTGGACAATCACTGCTTCTGTCCTCGAGGTGTTGTCTGTGTACTGGGAGTCCGTACATCAGATTTCCACCGTGAGGTGGGGGAGATTTTTTCCCGTGGCAGGGGCTACTGAAAGGCGTCCTGTTTGCCTGTGTATAAAGGCTGTGTTGGTTTGCGGTTGTAAAAGGGCCATTAGTTTCCCCAGGTCTCGTAGATTCCTCAGGCTCCTGCTCTACAATGCCTTGGTTGCCCCCCGCCCCCCCCCCCCACTCACACACACACTCAGCAGACTGTTCTGGACCAGAGGAGAATTCCTCTGGCTAAAGCCTGATGTTGCACTATGTTCTCCATAGTGCTACCACCTCAGGTATCTACAGGCACAGAGGGGGGAAATCAGGCCCCAACCGCATAATCAGCCATTGTCCACAAGCCAAAAGCGATACAATTGTGGCGTTTTATCAATGTCCACGTTGGGGTCGCGCGGCAGCCATTTTGGAATGTTTCTGCACCAGAGGAATGGCATGCCGTGTGTCGCGCTGCGTCTAAATCAGGTCAACAACGCCCTGAGAAGTTGGTTTGTTTGGCAGCGGCAGCAGACAGACAGGTTACGGGGCGGAGTGCGCGTTGCATCAGCCTATTTTTAAAAGACATAACACGGAGGTGTGGCACGTGAAAAATGCCACATGAAGCCGGCTGAAATGGTTTTGACAGACCTGAGAGACGGGATGAATAGTCCCCACTTCCACAGGTGATCGCTTCAATTTGTCCCGTCAAGGCGGCATGGTTGAAATGTACGCATTACATAAAGTGATATCGCTCACTGAGCTTGGTCTGTCGGTGATCACTATTGTGCGTCAACTTGCACCACAGAATAGTGAATAACGTCAAAGCCACGTTGCTATCCACTTCATTCTAGAGTAGATTGAGTCTTTGCTTGTTTGTTGTCGTCCCTCCAGCCCCCCCCCCCCCCCCCCGCCCCCAACCCGGGGCATCAGAGGGAGTAAAGCATGGTAGAAACACAGCAGACAGTCTGGGGCCCTGGCAGCGTGTGCAGTGTGATTACGGCCCTGGAGAAATCAGAGCTGAGGAATGAGGTGAGCTCACCACAGGTGTGTGATCATGTACCTGGGAAGGGCACAATGCATGTGCCACTCGTGGGCCTACTTCTGACGATGGGACAGACGCACCGCAGTGAAACTGGGCCTGCTGGACTGAATGCCAGCAGCTTTTTCCCTCCCTCTGTGTGTTGACTTTCATGGCTACGCGCTCGTCTGTTTTCTGTTGACACAAAGTCTCCCCCAGTCCTGTGGACCCGGGACCTGGGACCTGGGACCTGGGACCCGGGACCCGGGACCAGGGCTGGGACACGGGCGCCACGCGTCTGCATCCCTGTGTGTGTGTCCGCATGACCTTGTGTGTGTCTGCATGACCTTGTGTGTGTGTGTGTGTGTCTGAGTGTGTGCGTGCAGGGATCTGGCCATGGGTGTATTTGTGTGTGTGTATGTGGGTATGCATGTGCGTGTGTCTGTCTGTTTGTGTGTGTGTGTGTGTGGGGCGGGGGG
>JAOPUH010000104.1:6833271-6845767 GCA_027123175.1 Urophycis cirrata | reverse complement strand
ACACACACACACACACACACACACACACACACACACACACACACACACACACACACACACACACACACACACCCCACCAGGTCCTAAGTGATGGGTGTGTAATGAGGACTCCATGGGTTCTCTGTGCAATCCAACACCGGGGCCGTCGCTGAGGACTACACTCGGACACATGACACCACGGATGGAGTACAGCAATACTCCACACACCGACACACTGCTCTGTACACTGTTTCACACTGATATTCTCATCACTCCTACTGACTGACCTAGATCTCTCTCTCACACACACACACACACACACACACACACACACACACACACACACACGTTGCCAAATGGCTATTATGCTAAGGATACATGGGTTATGTCTTGAGGGTATATTGTATTATTCCTCTGGTTTTGGGGCAGCGTCTGTAGCGAGAACTGAAGCCATGACGCTCATTTATCACGCCACGGATATGATGTTGGCCATGACTTTGGATTTCAGGTTCACACTGGAGGTGCTTAGCTACTGATGAGTGGTGTACTCTACTGAAGCTCCGAGAGCTTTTCCTTTCCTGGAAACCATGTGTTGCTTTAAATGCACTTTTGAGATTCCGTTCAGTCATTCAGCGCCTAGGTCTAAACCCACGTCTTTGTAGACGTCTTTGTAGCCGGTATGAAAAAATTTTAATGGAAGGATGAATTTGGATCTATTTTCATACTATGTGTTGGATGGTCATGAGTAAACCTGTAAAAAAAAGTGCTTATGAAGGAGATATTTACTAACTAGCCCAACGGAGACGGGTAGTGCTGGTGTTTGACACAGGTCCTCGTCCTGTTTCTCATCAGCAACACACAGACTGTAGTTCCATGATTTGAAAGGCATCTGGTTCTCGTTTATCTGGCCCGTCAGCTGTTAAACCCTGAAGCACAACGCAGCACATCTCCCACTCCTGACGCACGCCGGCCACCTGTGAAGAGGGTGGAAGACGCAATAAACTGCTGGGCGAGACGAAGGATTTATTTTTTAAGACGTGTGTGTGTGTGTGTTTGTGTGTGTGTGTGTGTGTGTGACCATCGACTGGGCGTCTGGAACCGGTTACTGCTGTGAGCTCTCATGTTGATCATGTCGGGGAGGGTGGGGGTGGTTTACTACTGTGAGCGTGGTCATGTTGGTGATCATGTGGGGTGGGTGGGTGTTATTCCAGGTTATTTGAGTAGGTTCTTGTATGGAGAAACTGTGAATTATGGTACATGAGTCTGCGGTCTGTCTGGTGTGTTTTCGTGCTCGTCGTTTCCTCTGCTGCCTCGTGGGACCGGTGGGTCGGCTCTCTCCTGGCGACCCGCTGTGCGACGCGTCAGTGGTCCGATGTGTTCTGACTGGCGTTTACCTTTTTGCCGGGGTGCTTTGTGTGCTGTCGTGGTGGCGTCCACACTTGGGAATTGTTTTTAACGGCGCCGATGGGTCCATTTTAACAGAATCATAAAAAGATGATTTTTTTTTTAAATGTTTTAATCTACTGCTTCAAATGAAATCCGAGATCCTTCGGCCAACGAGCAAATATTTGACTCCGAGGCAGCCTGTTGGTTTCCCTATAATGTTCCTCACGGAGGTTCCTTTTTACACGCCGCCTACTATTCAATCCATAGTGTCTTATCAGAAACCAACGTTCAGACCCGAGCACCCAGCTGGAGCAGGTTTCGCTCGGTGTCATCAGATACATTCCTGGTGTCCACTGTAACGTAACTCACTCGCATCATCGCATCGTCCGCTTTTTGACAAAGCGGGACTTTTACCAGTTTTCATACGAAACCCCATTTCGGTTTTCTTTTTGTGTAGCATAATGCCAAGCCGAGAGTACTGTCACGCGCCCGCTCACTGTATTGAAGGAGACCGCTTGTGTTGCGTCGTGTACCATTTGGTGTTACATTTGATGCCACCAGAGGTGTGCTGGTCCTCCCCAACGGTCCGGTTATAGACGTTTAAAATGTAGTATGAAGGGATATAGGCTGTAACTGCTTAGGTTTTGTCAGTAAAAGACTTAGTTTATGGGTAGGCATGAATATTAAAGTAGTCTAAAGGGTAGGGCCGATGCACATTTGGTAGTTGTGCTGTCAAACACTGTTGCAAAAGTAGCAAGGGAACCTTTACATGTGATGTATACAAATCAATTCTGGCTTTTATTTTGGGTCTGGACATTGAAGGCCTCTCTTCTGCTGGTGTTTAGTGAGTGGCGCCCACTGGAGGAAGATTCTGGCAGCTCGTTCGAAGAAATATTTCGTATTTTCCTCGTGCTCTTTGACTTTGAAGGACAAGAATATGTGATTTTATGTAATTATTTTAATGCATTATGTAATGAATAAAATTATTCTTTTTTCTAACCCGGTGTTGTGTGTAATGTTGCAAGGGAAATGAATTGCATACAACTTTGGAAATTGGGTTATTTTTTTTAGTTTTAAATATTAATGCCAACAATAACAGGTTATAAAAAGACGGTTATAAATAAGTGTCAAAAAAGACTGTGCATAACCTGACACAGGTGATTAAAATCAAACACATTTTGCAACAGTTAAAACTTGGAACACTTGACATCAGCTGAACAACTAGCCGGAAAAACACTTTTGAAAGAACGTGTGGTGTCAACAATGCTACTCTTTACAAACACTATTTATGAACACACTGACTGCTTCAAATCCCTGTGGACCTTTCGCTTGCTCTTTTGAATTGTTTGTCTTCAGTTCTGGGAATGACTCATCTGCCCACTCTCCACAACCTTACTATCATTCTGAAAATGGGACGTCATCCTTCCCTCCAGTCTGCTGGGGAAGCAGCACACCCAGCAGGCAGTCTGTGGCATGACAGACCGACGGCTCCTGGCTGCCTAGAGAGACCAGCTTTAGGTATCTGGCCCGAGGGACCTCACAAAGGACCCTAAGGTGCACACACAAACACAGCAGGTAAGTAATGCAGGAGAGACGCCCTCTGCGCGCATCGTGGCGTTCTGTTGGCAGGTCCTGTGAGCTTTGTGCGGCAAACTAAACGCATTGCAGACTTGCTTGCAGCAAAGTTAATGTCCCTTGCAACGCGACGTCCTTGCAACGAGTGACAGCTGCTGTCCTGATGTGACGCATGCAGGAGTACAAGCAGTTTGAAGGCCATCTAGAGGACCCCTTGAGAGAGAGAGGCTTTACCTGTGAAGCTCCTCGAGTGGCTATGGGGGAGGGAGGCATCAAAGACATTTAGTGTACATGTCTCTGTCTTTTAATGTTAGTGGTAATGACTGGAACATGTAGGCAAGGATGGGGTAAATTATGAGGTGAGGATGGGGTGAATTATGAGGTAAATGTGAATTTAGCAGACGCTTTTGTCCAAAGCGACTTACAATCAGTGCATTTGTGGGGTTCGACATGTGGATCGCGGGGATTGAACAGCCGACCCTACGGTTAGTGCACGACCCGCTCTACCAACTGCCGCCCCAAAAATGAACACTGGTGAAAGTGACTTTGAAAGGATTTGAACAGACAACCTTGCAACCTGGAGTCAGATGCACAACACATGTGCCACAGGGTCTTAAGGTGGTCTTAAATATTAAAAAATGGAGTCTTAAGATTTCAGACAGGTAAAACTTCTGTTGTCCCCCCCCCCGCCATTTCAGATTGTCCTTACACCCAAAAGATCTTGATTTTTTTTTGAATAATTGGGCACACACAGCGTGGTACTCGGTACTGCAGACTGTACTGTCATGCTACAGACCATTAACTCTGGGGACAATTTGATGTCAATATAGGACCGCCCTCTTTACTAGCGCAGCCAATCCCATGAGGGCCTACCAGTCATAGATGTCCTCTATGTCCGGGTCAGGGATGGTCTGCACCCACCGACCAATCGACCATGTCCTTGTTGCCAGGTCGCCAGGGACAAGCCCCGCCCCCTCCTCTCTGCTGACCCCTTCGGGAATGTCCTCGTAACACATGAAGAAGCTGAGGCACACGCGCACACACACACACACACACACACACACACACACATACACACATACACACGGACCAAATTAGACAAGATGTAATTATGTTACGATGCGATTGTTAAATGGTAATGTCACTTCGGTACAAAGTTACATCAGCATAGATTTGACATGAAGCAGGCAGACACAAAAAGTAGAAAATAGTTCAACTCTTAGTCATAGGGGTTGTACTGGGTTTTGGGCTTTTAAGATATGTTTATATTTGCCTACTGTTAAAGTGCTCTTAAGCAAGGCACTTGAGAGGGCCCTATAGAATGACCCTAGTGTAGCCTGTTCCTGCCCAGGGAGCTGCTTTGTGAAGCGAGTCTTGAATGAATGGGAAACACACAAAAGAGCCTCTCTCTCCGTCTCGCTCCGCAAAACTCACTATTCTGTGTCACCGCCTGTGTCCAGCTGCCTCTCCTCTGGCTCTTCCTCTTCCTCTTCCTCCTGCTGCTGCTGCTGCTGCTGCTGGTGGGGATGAAGCCGCTCCTCTGACAGCCTCTCCACGTTCCAGCGCATGCGCTTGTAGAGGCCGGGCTGGGCCCCGCCCCCGGAGAGAAAGGGCGTGGCCGAGTGGTAGCGGAACACAGACACCTTCAGTCCGTCTCTCACACACTGGCCGATGTAGAAGTGAGACAGGCTATGTAGAGGCGAGACAGGGTATGAAGAGGTGAGACAAGAGTATAAAAAGGTGAGGCGGGTGTAGGTAGAGGTAAGGCAGAATGAAGAGGTGATACAGGGCATCAAGAGGCGAGACAGGCGTATGTAGAGGTGAGACAGGGCATCAAGAGGCGAGACAGGTGTATGTAGAGGTGAGACAGGGTATGAAGAGGTGATACAGGGCATCAAGAGGCGAGACAGGCGTATGTAGAGGTGAGACAGGCGTATGATGAAGAGGAGCCCGGGCTCCCTTCTCTCTTGTCTGAGAAGTCACTGTTCAGAGGCATGTGAGTACCACACCACTAAAAGATGTGTACCTGTCCGCCTGGCTCTCGTCTACTGAGAGGAGTCCCTGTTGGACGTAGTTCAGCACCAGCTCTTCCAACCGCTCACAGAGCCGCTGGGAGAGTTCAAGCAACTACATGACACAAACAGACACACACACACACACACACACACATGTGGTGAACAATGACTTTACAGATAGAAATAATACAGATATTATTGTGGTGATAATGAGGACACTTGCTGTGGATGAGGAGGTGGAGGGGAGTGGGCCTGCGGGCTGCTGGCTCAGCCTGCTCCGAGCTCTGGACTCCAGGTAGGTGAAGAGGGGCTGGGAGGAGGACAGAAAGGTTGGCACCAGGGTGCTAAGGTGCTCTCGCTCTAGTTGGTCCTGCCTGCAAACAAACCAATATGAAAACACACACTTATATAAAGGTTTTCTTGTACAACATCAGAGGAACGGGGGCAATGATAATTTGATGTGTGCCTAATACCTTTGACTAAATCAATAAGTGTAGTCCAAATAAACCCATAATCTCTGCCATTAAAATGCAATTTGTCAACTCTTAAAAGCAGTGCCTCAGACTACTAAGGAAGCCATATAGCGATGACTCGCTCCTTTCTTACGCGTGAGCCAGCTGGTTCTGCAAATCATCTGCTCTCCCCATGAGGAGCTGTAGCTGGGCCTTAATGGGATTGATATCGGCAGCCGACGCTCTCATGTCAATGGAACCGGAGACCTCGAAGGAGTCTGCGCTGCAAGCCTTTTCCTCTCCACACGAGGGGGCAAAAGCCCCATCAAACACCTCCAAGAGCATCTCCTTTAACTCTAAATAGAATAGGTTGTTTATCGGCACATTTAGTTTCATTATTCACATCGCTTACAGCAGGTAACTCCTTGCTTATAGACGCATGATCAACCTTGCTTGACGCCCAGCAGGGCTGCGGAGATGCCCTGGTCCTCGCTCGTCTTCTCCTGAGGTTGAGCTCCTAATGAAGGATCTAGATGTTGTGGTGAATCTGAGGTCACCCTGACACTGTCTGCTCCTTCGATGTTGGACATCCTTTCTGCTTTGTGTTGAAAACCAACCACACAGACTTATTTAGCTAGTTTTGCATGTGTGCCACCGTTGACCTCAACCTCCTGTTCATCTGTACAGATGACTTTCGACGTTTCTTCGCTCACCATGAATCATATTCCCCCAAAAAACTGTCCATTCCGAATAATTTGTGCAGTCTACTTTAATCCCCGAATCAATGTTTGTGTCAATCACACTTTGGCTAACCTTAGCTCAGGGAACGTTGTTTGGGGACTTACTTGCTAATGTCAACTGCTGAACATAAATTACATTTTTCCACAGCGTTCTGAAAAGGGGACAGATTAAAACGAGAGTCGATCATAACATCAGGTGTATTGTTTTGTTAATAATAGGGGAATACTTTTTTATTCCAATGACGAGCGGTATCAGGTGGCTCACCTCTCACGTCCGCCACGTGGTGCAGTCCATGTATTTATTATCCATTTCAATGTTGACTCGGAATACAATTAAATCACAGGTATCTCATTGGATATAAATGTCAAATTAGATATTTTAATTGTATCCTAAACTGATTTGCGTTTACCCTGACGTTAAAAGTTGTAATACGTCAGGCATACAAATGTATGCATTCGACCATCCACATCTTATAGAAACTAATGTAATGTAAAAAGTGTAAGCTGATAACGTTTTGAAGTGTAAGGTATTAATGGCGTTAAGTGAGCTCGGCCAATTCCGCCTAATTAGTAACCGTCACTTTATGACGTGACACGTCTGAGCGCGTCCCCGCTGACTGTTCCGACGTTTCACGAGTGGCGGGAGCGAGCAGCTCGTCTGGGAGAGTGTGATACTTCAGGCATACAATTTAGCATACGCTTCTCCATACATCTTATAGAAAGCGGTGACTTCGTAACCAGCTCGTGTAAAAGTGTAACTCTATAACTTTTTGTGAAGCGTAACACACGGCGTTAAGTGAGCTCGGCCAATTCCGCCTCATCAGTAACCTAACCGTCACTTTGTCACGTGACACGTCTGGGCGCGTCCCCGCCGACTGGTTCCGATGTTTCACGAGGGGCGGGAGCGAGCAGCGCGGCTTCTGGAGAGTGTGGTCGGCGTCCGCTCGCGTCAGCTGCAGACATGCGGTCCATGTGAGCCCGCAACCCCGTACTGAAAGGGAAGAACGACGTTTCCTCGTGGTTTTTAACCTTTTCGGAGATCCTTTGTCTCCCTGAGATTTGACTGTCCATTGTCTCTGGCGGACAAAAAAGGCATCTAAAAATTGACAGCAGGCTCCCCCCCCCCTTACCCTGTGACACATTGACTGAGATGTGTGAACCGATACTGTGAACGAAGGGAGGCTTTTTCACTTGATCTGGTCATTGCATGTCAACGGTGGATGCGCCCTGGTCCGCCCGGACTTGGCCGTACACAACGAGGGGTCTTGTTCATCGATGGATTGTGTTTGACTCGTGCTGCTGGATCCCCAATCTGGATACCGAACAATGACTCTGATGCTCGTTTTTTTTTTTCTTCTTTCATGACCCAGTCTCCTTCTGAGATGTTTTATTGATAGCCTCCGATCAGCTGTAGTTGTGGTGTGTTGAACGGTGGCCTACATTACACCCCAGGGGGTCCGGTTCTTTTGGGGGTAGTGGCTCGGGAGAGGGCGATCTAACAATGCGGATTAACCCCCGTGGACCCTCGCGTCAATAAAACTATGCACACAGAGACCTGCTAACACTTTCTGCCCTAAAAAAAACGCCTGATCTTTCCATTTTTGAGGTGAATCTGTTCGTTTTGGTAAAGTCTGACCGTATTGTCCCACCAGCGCCGAGCCAACATGGCAAACGACTCCATACAAGTAAGTTAAAATCACCACACAACACGGCTTTTGTGTTTTGTTTTTGCGGGTTGCACCATGTTTGCATGTTTTATCTCGCAACCTATTGACTATTCATATGCCTCCTGTGGCCGAGGACGTGAAAAAGGATAGTTTGTGACTCGCTAAATAATGTATAGTGAGCCACTTGTGGCAGGGGTTCTGTAGCCGAACTGGACGCGCCCTGGCCTGCGTAGAAACGCGCTCCGGTGTGTGGATGTGATCGGTTGGTTGTTGCGTTTCTACTTGAGCCGCTTAGTGTTTTGGCACAAAGGGACAATGGAAGGACCGGCTACACCTGCTACATCACCTTTTTACCCCTTTTTAGTGTGAAGGAAGCGATGTTATAAATGAGCCTGTAGGCGTTCAACACTACTCGAGTATTTGTCTGGTTGATTTACGTTGATGCAAGTCAACTGGTGCACACGTCTGCACCAGTGGAGGAGCCAGTAGGCCTGCATGCCTTTCCCAGTAATGTTGACAGTACCAGTACGGTGGTGCTTTTCCTTTTTTCCATACGACGGTACGTCTGTGAGCTGAGGCAGTGTGTGTTTCATATGACTTTCCCACAGTATAGTGGTTCAGTGTGCATCCTTTGTAATGTCAAGTAGGTCTACTTTTTAAGTTGAACAAGAGAATACAGCCTGTGAGGTGATAACCATAGGCCTATGTTTGACACAAATGTTGCCTATGAAAAAGTTATACACTTGTCTGAAGTCGTATAATGCAAATACTTGTCACAAGTGAGATTGACTAGAGTATGGTCCCGCTGTTTTGAGATGCGTGGTTGTGTTGCATCAGGAAGGAACGAACCACGTCACGGGTGGACCTGAAACAAGGCAACGCACTGTTTAATTATGTGCCCTGTTAAAACGCATGTGTGTCATCCAACTGCCTTTAAAAGCATCTGCACAGTGCTGGTTTCCCACTTCAACCAGGCCTAATTCTAGCTTTGGTGCCTTGATGTTACAGGGCTATAGAGTTCAGTTGCTCAACAGATGGAGCTAACCTTCAGCCCAGCTAAACTGCTTCAAGTACCCCTCTTGGGGAAAATAGTCCCCCGGCCAGATGCTCATAAACTTATAGCCTGGGTTGGTTGTCTTACGTCTTCGGCCATTTTGGCCACAGAAGATACAATTGAAGCTCTTATTTCTGGATCATTTGATGAGGTCTTAACAAGTGGCTTGCTTCCTAGTCAGTGCCCACAAAGGATATGATAATGTAGTCGCGGCACAACAACTCTACCCAATTCCGGTTCAGTGAGAAAGAATTAGACCAAGACAAATCAAGCATGTCCCTCAAACAGTTTCAACTCTAAGCTTTTGATTTCTCCAACAACTTCTTCCGTAAGTCTCAGGCGCCGCTATCTGCCAGGAAAGTTTTCTTTTTTCTAAAAGACTGAAAAGGCCTGCACAAAGCGGAGGCACACCAGCAAATGGAGACGGGCAAAATTGAAGAGCCCCAGAGCGCCACTGACATTTCGTCCTCCCCGCACAGGGGAGCTCCCTCTGTTGTGCCCTGGCCAAGCCCACAGCAGGCGAGTGTACGCCCCCGTGAAAGACAAAACACAGAGCCAGAGAGTCGAGGCCAACGGCGGTCTTCTTGGAGAGCACCGGACCTCTCTCTGTGACCACGGAGGCAGAAATAAGCGCCAGACTTCCACCAGCTGGGACGGTCGCAGCGGCGCGGGTTTTGAGAGGATCCACAAATGTTGACCGTTTTCCATGTGATTGGGGTCGACCCCATTGGCCACCACAGCCCTAATCCCCCGGATCAGCCGGTGTCAGAGCGCGACACCTAAGACGGCTAATTAAAGGCAAATTCACGATGCTCACAAACCATGCGCGGCAGCACCGTTCCCGCCCGAGATGAAGCGTTGTTTTACATTGACGTCGTCTTTCGTGTCGTCCCTGACCGCGCCTCCTCCTCCTGCCCTGGCCGCGGGAGTGCTGTAGAGCGCGGGCCGGGTATAGACCGCCGCCGTGTCCCGAGCGTGACACGAACGTCCCATGCGTCTGTGGTACAGAACACAGGAAGGCCTACGCAGGGAAAGAAAAATCAAACGGCGATGTGAACCGCAGCCAGCTTTTCCCCCTCCCCTGAAGGTAAAAAAGATCAGACTTCCTCATGAAGGGCAAAGGGTAGCACAGCTGCTGACTGTTACTCTTCGTGTTCTGTTGCCAGTAAACGCGGGAGAGAGGTCTCTTGTGTGTGTAGCGTGGTGCTCGCACATAAAGTGGAGGGATCATTTTCAGATGAACGTGCAAGTGACCCAAACCATGTCCATGACTCCATGTGAATACCGCTTTTCTGCCACCAGTGTGGCCGAAGACAGCGCGCACACACACACACACACACACACAGACACACAGACACACACGGTTACTCCCATAAACCCTAGCATGACGTAAAGGGAGAGTTATGCACATATCTCCTGCTTTTCTCTCAGCAAAGCGCCCCGTGGCCATGGAAGACATGCAGAATCCACACTGAAGCAGGGTCGACTGAAGAAGGCCAATGTTCTGGTCCCCAAATAGGCCCACTATTCATCATTTGGCCGTACACCTCGCGTTCAACTTGAACAATGCATGTTTACATTTGTCTGGCTACTAGTTTGGCCGTCGATGGGAGATTTGGGCTGTTGGGGAAATGATGTGTATAGCGCCACATCAGTCCTCTGGAAATAAACGAAAAACAGACTAAATGACGATCTACACTAAAAATGTGCTCATCGCCACACTCAGTTTAATCTAATCAAATGATTATTGAATGAGTGATGCATTTGTGATTTCAGTGGACTTGTTACCTGGCGTTTCTTTCACAATGGGTTTTTAATGGGTCATATGTTCTGTCTCGTTTAGCACCGCTTCCTGTTGGCATGTTATCCTCGGCCTTCACACATGGGTTAAGTAATTATTGACCGGATAGATGGCTTTTTGCTTCCTGGTTCTTTTGAGAGAAAGCCCTGTGGCTTGTGATGCATATACCAGCATACATGTGCAACTTATCTCATGCTAGACCACATGTGATTTCTCCATTGGCCTTTTGTGTGAAGTAGCGCTTGTATGCATTGGCCCATCACATGGTTTAGTTGAATTTGATCCTCCTCCTTCTCCCAATACCATAGGGTCATTGTTGTTGTTTGTGTTGTTGTTGCTGAGTGCTTCCAAGCGTTTTCAGTTTGAATGAAGACTTGCTGAGGAGCCCTGACTTGCCCTGTGCAGCCATCCTTGTGTCATCATTGTTCCTTCCCATTGTCTGTGGTTTTGGGGGCCTGTTTGCTGGGTGTACTGTGTCCACTTCAGGGACGCCATCTGTGTAGGGGTTGTCGGCCGGGCTCCGGCACAGGGGTGGGGGGAAGGGGCTCTAAAGGCGGTCGTACTGATGATTATGCTGTTTGCCTGCAGGGGGACAGTGGCTTTTATTGTCTTACACAAGCAGGCCTGATTCCATTCACTCCAGCACCGCGTGTTCATCTCCCCCTAGTGTCATGGCTGCTGTGGTCAGAGACCACACCCTTATGGGCCGGTTTGCCAATGGACACGTCCAAGACTTCCAGTGCATGGATAGAACCGCCCTAGCCCAAATGTGGAGTAAAACATTGCTGATGTTTATCACCGTGATGGTAATTACAAGCATATGATGCATATTGGGGGCTTATTGTTGTTCTATGTTGTCGCTGTGATGATGGTGTTTTTGTGAGGTAATGATGTAGTCACTTGTGTTTCCCAATGGGGTTACTGCGGTGATGGTGGTGGTGAGGTTGGCTATAGCGATGTTGCTATAGCGATGGCGGCGGTGTTGCTGCTGCTGCCCCCGGCACAGGTGGTGTTGCAATGGGGACGGTGGTGCTGCGTTGGTACAGGTGGTGTTACCGCGTTGTCGTATTGTCTCCGTGGAATGGATAAGTGAGAATGACACCATGGCATCAGCGGGGCTGTGTGTGTGTGTGTGTGTGTGTGTGTGTGTGGAAATGACTGGTGGTGGTTTCTGTCCACGCTGGGGGTTTAGTGGTGAAGCTTGCTCCTCTGCCCGGTCACGGGCTGTCTGCTCCAGCCAACCTCCTGCTTTGTGCTTTTTCAGCTTTATCACTGGTTCACGTTCCCAGCGGCTTCATCCAGCCGCAGTTCCCGGGGGCTGGCGATCCCTGCTGGGAATGTTGCTTATTTGTGCTTCTTATTTTCTGTCTATGGGTTCCTCACTGTGCAAACATCCCATCATTCTCATGACCTCATAGCAACACACCCCTTTGTTCCAACATCCAGTCGGCCCCACCTTCCCCCCAGAGGGAGAGGGGGAGGGAGGGGGAGAGAGAGAGAGAGAGAGAGAGAGACTGTCGTTGACATCACCTATCCTCTATCACATGCCCTGATGCCGTACATGGCAAGCGTGGCGAGCCTAACTTGCTTTTCTCTTACACACAACTTGTAAAACTGGAACGCAAAACTACGCCCAGATGACCTTTTGACGGGATGCCGTGGTGTAACGTGTCACGTAGTACCAGCCGTTTATGCAATACACTACTGGAAATCTTAAATGCTAAATAATTTCCCAATGTTTACACTGTATGACTCAATGGAAGTTGGAGCACTAAGTGGGCCCTTTCCAGTCGGTTACCAACGGCAACCCCGCCCCCGGGGGGGGGG
>JAOPUH010000104.1:6494767-6505458 GCA_027123175.1 Urophycis cirrata | reverse complement strand
GGGGGGGGGGGGGGGGGGGGGGAAGGAGAGGGGAGGGGAGGGGTGGTGAGGGGAGGAGAGGGGAGGGAAGGGGAGGGGAGGGGAGGCAGTGGCACACATCAAGAGACCGGGAAATGAGAAGGGAAAATAATCCCCACACTGGGTGGTGAGTCACGTGGCACGTTATTGAAATAAGAGCACGGCATACGGTGAATTGGAGATCTCATTTTGAAAACCCATAATAAGCACTCGCTCTGTGACTCATAAAAGGCAATATTTTGGTCCGGTATTGACTTGGACCTGGAGGACCAGCTCCATCTTAACCTTGAGTGACCTCTCCCCCTCTCCTGCTCACTCTCTCTTCCTCTTTCTTCATCTCTCTTCCCCCCTTCTCATGAACCTCTTGCTCTCTTTGCCCTAGCTTGTTTACAGGGGCACCCAAATGCGCCAAGCCCACATTTCCATGAACTGGGTCTTGGATCTGCTGCTTCGGGGCCCGCCTGCCTCCCCCGCACACAGAACCAGGCCAGAACCAGGCTTTTCTTGGCCAGACAATCGACTGGGCAACATATAAGCCATATCTAGGTCTATATATATACAGATATACATATCCACACCCATTCTCTAGATGCATTTGAGATGATTAATGGCCCACTGGGGTCAGAGAGTACAGTACATGTGTACAGCTTTATTTGTTACAACTAACTTGTTGTCTGGTTGGGCCTGGCCGGCCGGGCCAAGTCTGATTTTTCAGCCACATCAACAAGAAGGAGTGAAATGGGTCGAACCACAAAATGGCCTCCTGTAGCCCTCTGTTATCTCAACTTGTTTATCTTACACTACATCCTCCCCCCCCCAACACACACACACACACACACAGACAGACAAACACAGACACACACACACTCACCCCCACCACATCCATCCACAACCACCCGCATGCAGACACACACAGATCCTGCCTGTCTGACCTCAAAGAACCCGACGACCACCACTTCAGCAGAGTCGATGAAGTCCTCGACCGCCCTGAGGTCCCCCAGCCTGGGGAGGGCGCTGTCTCCTGGAGAGAGAGCGAGAGAGAGAGAGACGTGACGTGTCAGAGAGCTCCCGAGCTAACAGGCTGGGGATATAGACGCAACATTGACATAGACATTGACCCAATGCTGTGACGCGTCAATGCTGCCACCATGTTGGAAAGGCCGAGACAGTAAAGAAGTAAACATATATATATATAGAAATATTACATAACTTTTCCACACATTTACTCTGCATCCATGTATATACAGTATGTCTATGGGGAAGGCCATTGAGAACCAGAGGCCTTACTTTAGCTCCCTCGATACTAACGTGTACAGTCCATTCCCTATAATACATCCCCCAATATCAAATAAGACAAGTGTTTGACATAATTCAATAGTATTTAGACGCCAACAACCTAGTTATGTGACATGATATGTATTTATGCTAACGTACGACCCTATGAAAGCATACGACCGCTGCAGAACAGCCGTTGATATTGACGTACTTCAAATCGACCATCGATAACCAGAAATAACCAAAACCGAAAATTTGCAGTCCAGTTATTGAGGTATCAGAACTCCAACCAGAACCAGTGCACGAGGCCCAGCGGACAGCTCCGGTGCGGCCCGGTTACCTGAGTCAGCGGCGAAGGCTGCAGACAGCAGCAGGGGAAGCACCAGAGGGAACAGCATGGTGGGCAGGCTACGCTTCTGCCGAGACCTCACAAAACGTACCGAAGCCTCTCTCTCTCTCTCTGGGCTGCGAGGAACCCGGTTCTGTTCCTGTCGAGTGCGAAGCGGGAGAAGGAAGGGAGGCCGAGGGGGGGAGGCACAGGCTCACCCCGCTGGGGTGGGAGGCTTCCTGGGAAGCCAGCAGGTGTTACTGGTGAGCTGTGGGGGGTTGTGTTGGACTACGTGTCACTGTGATAGTTCAACAGTGAGTGTGTGTGTGTGTGTGTGTGTGTGTGTGTGTGTGCGCGCGCGTGTGTGTGTGTGTTAGTGGGTGTCACTATCACAGGCATGATGCATTTCTTTGCGTGTGCGTCTGCGCATGTTCTGTGTATGTGTGTGTGCGTGACAATCACAGCCACTGTGTGTGTGTGTGTGTGTGTGTGTGTGTGTACCAACCACGGCATACTTTCGGTGATCATATGTGCTCAGATGAAAAACCGACATAGGTCACACTATTTACATACATAAGGAATCATAGCTTCTCTTGAATCTGTACACAGAGCGCCAGTCAAGAGCTCCACCTGTCCACCATCTCTGATCTGTGAGCATCTCCTGAAAAGCACAGAGTTGAACAACAAACAATGGACCGTGCCATAAATAACATCATCCCTTATGAAAAATCTCGTGAGTGGCACTGAATCACCTGGGTGTTGTTGCTCTCATTCTGCCATCCTTTGAGAGAGCGGATCAGTGGACTCCATCCAGCTCAGCTTAGTGACGCCAGGGCACAGTTGATTTGGATTTGCATACATGTCATGGCCCCCCACCCCGTGATCCCCTTGCGAGAATAACCACCACCACAACAACAACAACAACAGCTCCTTGCTTAATCCCTGTGAGAAGAGGTGGCCGCTGGTGCAGACCCCAAACAGGTGTCGCTACTGTCTGGCATCCACGGTCCCATTAGTTTGACTTGTGGAACGTCAACAGAACTCAGAACACAACTTTAACTTAACTTTAACTTAAACAGGCAATATGTGCGTTTTACAGTAAGCAGCTGTCTGCAGTCCACAGGTGGTCACCCAGAATCTTTATGGCTGACATAACACCTATTTTATTTACCATAATAGGCATACTATTATCAACAATCAGAGTAGATTATAAGATGGCAGAAAAGCAAATACATCAAAGTATCAATGATTTGAATTTGAATGATGATGAAATGAGGATGAGGCAATAAATTAATATCTTCCCCAAAAAGATTACAACGCTAATTATGTAACCTCTTCCTCGCCACGATGGAACTGAATGGTGGTGGCGCTGTGGGGTTGTTGACCTGTTTCTACAGACCTTCAGGTGTGAGCTGTGTGAGAACATGAGAGCTCTGCACTGCCACGATGACGTCATCACAGGATCCCCTGACGCTCCCGTGGAGTCCAGGCTGAGGGAGCTGGAGGCCTGTTTACCCAACAAGAGGTGTTGGTTTTCTACAGATTGTAATTTTTTGTGTGTTATTTTTCTCGTTGTTGTGATTGGTGACTTTCATTTCCTGTAATGTGTTGCACGTTGTCTGTATAACCAGTGGGCTGCTGCCCATCATATTGTGAGATATGATCAACCGTCATATAGTCACACATAAGCACATATTGATGAGTGTAGTTGCACCCACGTCAAAAAAATAGGCCCCAAAGTGAAACACAAAGGAAATAAAAGAATGGAGGAAAAAAAGGCTTTGTAAACGAAAAAGTGATACTTTTTTTGCACAAATCTAAACAAATATTTCACCTAGATTAATTAATTAATTTTGTTTACAATACTTAACTTCCGTCTACAATACTTTGGTTTCCACTGCAGTTACTGTTCGGTTCGTTTACAATACTTCACTTGTATTTCCTGGAAGCGTCCATCTTGTTCTCAACCGGTGGGGAGTGCCGTGCGTCGGGTGGCGCACAGAGCGGCTGACGCAGCGGAGCGATGCGGTAAACAATCGGGAGAGCCGCAATCTAATCGGAACGGACCCGCGAACTCCGAACGTATCCGGAAACGTTATCAGTGGTGAACGGATGTTGCAGAGCCATACCCTCAACAACTGAGATAAATAAAAGTTGATAAACAAAAAAAAACATGACACATAAGGACTTTGACTTTCAAAAATAATAAAGGAAATATTGGTAAAGTGAACAAATTGGTGGCTGTTATCTGGTTAGAATGTCCAGCATTCAATCCAATCAAGCATCAAATGCAACGTTTCAGGTAAACTGCAAAGGAACATTCAAAATATGGTAACCATGAGATATTTTCTATTAACGGCCATTTATCAATGTGATAGAAAGGTTGAGCACTGTTGGATGAGTAGAAGGTACTTTAAACGGTGGATCACAGGAGTTGAAATTATAGCCAAGTTAAGCCAAGTTAAGTTATATCTGTTGTGGTCCTCTCTGGAACACCTAGTTATACAACATTTAACCCACTTACCCACGGGACAGGATTTACCACCAGTGTTGGATCCTCTTTAAGGCTTGTGGTGTCTATCCTTATGACTTTCCCAAGCTGTAGGCTATTTGTCACTGTCCAAGATGACTTCATTGGTTTTACTTCAATCCACCCCTTTAAGTAGTAAGCAGTTTTAGGGTTAGACTAAAAGTGAAAAGTAGGGCTGCGATCCGAACAAAATATGCAGAACAAAACACCATGTTTAGTTTCTCCTGAACAGGATATTGTGAGTGCACTCCAGGTGCAGCTTCACGTGTGTCATTTGAACGACTCTGGGACATTCACATGAGCCAGAACCTCCAGGCTGTTACACAGGAGGAGATTGTTTTATTATAGTTTATTTATTCGGTTTACTTGGTCTTAGTGGAAGGCCACATTAAATAAACTGTCTTTATCGGGCCTTGTAATTGTAATCACAGCCTTATGTCTGTGTTATGTCAGGGCATTGGAGGGAAAAAATAGAGCTTTGCCCACAACACACATCGACACACACACACACACACACACACACACACACACACACACACACACACACACACACACACACACTGCGCTCTGTACCACATCTTAAGGACGTTGCAATTACAGTTCCTGAAATGCATGCACTATAAGAAGGACTTCTGAGGAATGTTACTCGAGAAAACACACAATCGATATTTGGGGTATTTTTTTTTATTTTGGTAACGGAATGCAATGCCGGAATGCACTTTAGCCCATATATATGGAAAAGTAGGCCTACTGTTTCTGTACTATTTCTGAAAGATATGAACATAAATATTAGATTGAAGACATACATAAATAAGTACAAAATGTATAATCAACATTCCACATGCAAAAATACACATATGTTTTCACTCTACCACGGAATTGTTGTATGCTTCATTATGATTGGTCAATGGTCAACGGTCCATGGATGTGAATCATTGATCAATAACCGGACACCTCTGCCGTTCAGCAGTTATGAATCAATGTGCTACAATTCTAACATTAACAAACCACCATGCCTGTTGTAGATCTACATTATTTTCTGGGACCTAGAAGGAATGATGCATAGTAAATATTATTCACTGTAAATGCAGTGATTTAAAATGGGAAGATGTCGCATGGAATGCAGATGAAGAGAACGAATTGCGTTCCCATATCTAAAAAAATACTGGGAAAGGTCAATAAACACCGAAAGGTCCTCTGTTCTTCCTCTAAAAATAGATGTTCGCAAGACAATGATGTAAGACAATTAACAGAGTCTATGTTGAGAGTCCTGAGGCTAACTTTGTTAATCTTACCAAAAATAGCTACAAGCGTGTTGCCCAGCGTGTGAATGGATGAATCAGCAGAGATTAGCTGAAGGAGTATAAAGGCAGCAGGGGGACAGAGCCAACAGAAGGCAGAGACACCTACCAGAAGACACTAAGACAAGGAGAACCTCCTCAAAACAAAGGTAAGAGGAAACAGCCTTCTCTCTGAACTATACATCAGAATCTTAACACTGAAAACTTAAGGATGCTAATGGGAAGCGTTGACATTCTAGAATAACCCGAGGGAACACTTACAGACTCCTATATTAAGCAGACTCTTCAAACCCGCCTGGATGACTTTCAAGAAATGTACCTGTAATTCAGAAGACATCTGGTCCTCTGCTGAACAAATGTTCCTGCTATCAATTATGAATAGAGTCTCATAACTGTGTTAATGGAAAGAGAACAGAACAAACACGCTAAGTGTACAAAGAGGACGTGTTCTGAACTGAATATCCACGGCCGGTTGGCAGTGGTTGAAAGAGTTTGTGTGGACTGCTGTTTGTGGAGTGTGCAGTGACCGAGCGCTTCTCGGCTTTGAAGAAACCGGCATTGGAGATTTACGTAACATTAGCTTGGCTGGCTATTTGTTGTTTAATACTTAGCCAAGAAAAACTAACCCTTAGCTGCTAACTTTCACCTGAGGGAACCAAGACACACTCCAGCTGAAGCTTCAGCCTCCTCACATTGGTGAACATGTTACCCGTGTGGTTATTGTGTGCTGGTGATTGCTGATGTGATGTCTCCATGTTGTTTTCCTACAGAACCTAAAACAAAATGGACATCGAAGTTGCAACTGCTGCAGAGAAGAAGGCCCCTCCCAAGTTCAAGCAGAGGGCCGCTCGTACCTTCAAGAGCCGGGCCCCCAAGCCGGGCCAGAAGGGGTGAGCCGGGTTTAGGCACACTTACAAACTAATCAGCATTAACACGTAAACACAGTCTTGCACAGTGGCTTGTAAATGTGATGAATCTCTTAAGAACCCAAAATGAATTGTGTATCACCGGGCGAGACAGCTTGTATTCTCATGGTGGGACACTCATGACATCACTCTCATCTTCGTCCAATCAGATTCGGGGACGACATCCCCGGCATGGAGGGTCTCGGCACTGACATCACGGTGGTGTGTCCGTGGGAGGCCTTCGGGGACATGGAGCTCAGCGACCTGGCCAAATACGGCATCGTCTAGAGGGGGCCTCCAGTGTCCGTTCTCACGGTTGTAGAACCATCGCACCACCTGGACTGTTTCCCTCTAGCCCACTTCATCAGGGGTCCTGCATGGAGTGTTCCTGCACTTCATCAGGGTTCCTGCATGGAGGACCTGGACAGACTGCTGCTGAGCTTGGCCCGACCGCACAAGGCTTTGCTGGAGCTGTAAAGCATTGGTGACACGTATCTCATGTATCGAGTGTTTGGCAATTGTTCTAAATTGGTCCGGTTCGAGTGTTTCCCCTGATATTTCTCATTAGCCACGGATGTGAGAGATGTATTTGTCTTTCCTGCCTTTTTTCTCATCCCAACTCTTTCTCTGGAGCCGCAGTTGAATGTATGAATAGAGAATGCAGTTTTTTTTAAAATTATATACAGTATATGCATCTATTTTTGAATGCTGTAGACTGTTACAATTATATGACTGGTATTACACTTTATATAAAAGTCACATATCAAATGCTGAATAAATGATATTTTCCCTCCATAAAAAAATACTTCTTGATTCGATTTCATCTTTCATGTTCATGTCAAAACTACAAATGAAAGAATGATCTGAAAGAATGATCTGAAACGATGACCAGGAAAGATAAGATAAGATAAGATAAGAAAACCCTTTATTTGTCCCACAGATGGGGACATTTATAGTTACAGCAGTTTAGATGCAAGAATATAGAAACAGTTTAAATATAGAATAAGAGATGAAAAGAAAAACAAGATGACCCAGTGAGAATAGAGTCCTCTTGCTCTAAAGCAGTACTTGTAGGCCTTGTCTGTTACAAAGTTTGTGTGAATAATTACTTGAATGAGTACAGATTCTACGATAACCTGCACATTGTGAAAGTGTGTGGAGGAATGCCTTCACTTCAGTAGCTTACAATCTTTCTCTTAAAACAATCGTCCATTTCAGTGCCTGGAGTGTCCAAATCACAACACAGTCTAAAGAAATACACACTCATCGGTTTTAGTCTGTTTCAAAACGTCGTTGTCCGTTGGACAGGGTTGAAAACAGCAGAGACAGGATGTTAAAGTGCATCGTGACAGGTCAAATATGTGTGTTATTGTTGAGCATTGACAGAGTGACGTTCTGACAGCGGGAAGAGTCTGCGCGGGCCTTTAGTCTGAGTACCTGTCATGATGATGAGAGGGTCCGGTCTGTTTGGGTCACCTGGCCGGGCAGCTGGACGAGACAACAACCACCATGCATGAATCCCTCTTGACAGGCTTCCAAGTCAGAAGAAGTTATAACCTCGGTGGTTCGCTCCAATCAGCATCCTACGAGGAGCTGTGATCTAGGTGATGAGATGAGGATAGACACTCTCGGTGCATCCAACCACCTGCCACGTATTTTGGAGTGCCTGCCCTTTTCCTTCCCAGATGGTTCTGTGTAGCAGAGCATCTGCCCGTCTGGTTCTGTGTGGGTGCCCGGACACTTAAAAGAAATGGCCTGCTGTGCCTCCTGGCCGCTCGCGCGCAGCGGTTTGGAGAGTGGACCGGGCCGGACTTTTTACCTCCCGTGCACATCTCCTTGGTTTCGGTGACTCTGATCAAACGACTCAGAAAGCGGGCTGATGTATTCAAAACAGGTGCTCGGAGAATATGCGTCAGACGACTGTGCGACCAGGGCCATGTCGTCAGCACACAGCAACCAGAGTTTCCTTAAGAAACCTGTCTCATTCTGCCCCCGTACCTGTCTTTTTCTTCCCGCATGTCTTGAAAAGCCTTTTTAATTTTAAGGTGTTGCACGTTGTTGCACACTATCGTCATGGAAACAACTTGAATGACCCAGCCTGCTGTAAAACCAAAAGAGAGGTCAACAACAGCAGACGCCCTCCACACACCTCCATTGAGACATTGCTATTGCGGACCCTGCTGATAAGAAGGCTGAAAGCAGAGGGCTGCAGGCAGGGTTCGAGTTAGGTGGGAGCCAGTGGGAGCTGAGCTCCCATAAAGAGAGGTCAGGCTCCCATGAAAGCAGCAAACTCAAACGTCTGTGGGGTCTCTGAAAATACAACAGTATACCCTAATATTTCAATTATGAATGAAGCTATTTTCCCTTCCACATATAGAGTAATATTGACATAAAATATAAATAGCTTCACGTGACGACGACGAGTAATAGCAGTAGCCTAAAAACTAGACTGGGGGCAAAAAAGGGTCCAAGAGAGCTTAAAAAACCGCGGTCACCCTCACAGCAACCGTAGCCCCCCCCCCCCCCCCCCACACACACACACACATATGGGCTCCCACAAAGATGGAATCATAACTCGAACCCTGGCTGCAGGTACCGGGCCAGAAGGGGGGAGCTGGCTTTAGGCACACCGAGAAACTAATTAGCATTGGCATGTAAACACGTGTTACAGGCCAATGCCATGTGTCTTACACAGGAGCATTTAAGTAGCTGGCAAATTGAATCAATCTGTTACTAGAGCACTCACTTAATTCTATATCATCATACTGGCTGCTCGTGGTTAGACTCCCTCACCTCAAACCATGACATCACTTGACATCACTTTCCCACGTTGCACCTTTAACCTCCTGGTTCGGTGCCATCCACCAGGGCTGCTGGGGAGAGAGCCATGCCACTGCCGATGACCGCAGAGGCCTGTACATGCTCGGCCGACTGCAGCGTGTAAGCAACAGGACCAGGGGTCTGCCACATCAACGCCACGGACAGCAGCATGATTGCAGTCTTGTACATGCAGACCAAATCAAAGGGGGCACACCAGCATGCAGCTACATGCTGGGGAACACTGATTGGTTAATTCACAAGTGTGCAACCTCTTCTGTTGCAGGCTACAGCTACCTTGTTTTGTTTTCTTGTTCAGGTAAATCTATTTGTTGTTTATATAGTCAGGTTTTTATTGCACTCCTCTATCCCTTTGTATTGCTGGTCACTGTGAATTTCTCCTAAGGGGGATTAATAAAGGATAATCTTATCTTATCTTATCTCAACCTTGCTTAGCTTTGATACTGACACACATTTAAGAGGCGTAATGGCTTTGCTATTTGAATGCTGGTTGCGCTCCACCAGCTACACAAAATGGGAGGTGCTTTTGCCAGAATGACTTGAAAAAAGGTCAGGTTTGATTTAGCCATCAATTATCCTCAGATGTTGTGCATTAATTTGGTTGAGAAAACTCCCTCTAGTGTACATTGTGTGTAACGACATGCTGTGTACGTCGTACGTCGCGAGGCCTGTACATTAGTTATACAACATGAAACCCATTTAGCCACGGGACAGGATTTATCCTGAGCGTTGGATAGACTCTGTGGATTGCGGTGTCTAACCGTATGGCTTTCACAAGCTTTATTTGTCACTGTCAATAATGGCTTTATTGGGTTTACTTCAATCTCCCTTTAAATAGAAAGGCATTTTAGTGTCGTCATGAAGTGTCCAACTCAAAATCAATTCTCAAGAAATGTATACACTCATCGTGTTCAGTTTGGTTCGCAACTTTGCTGACCACCTGCAAGTTTGCAGAAATGTATGAGATTGTATCACACCAGGATCAGACTCAATAAAAGAAAAATGCAAACATGGACAACAAACAGACAAACACAAAGTAACGCAGTGAGGGCTGTTGATGTTGACGTGCATAGCGGCCAGGCCAATGTTGTATTAGTTTCACTGCATAGTGGCAGCTCAATGTTGTCTTTAGTGTCCTGTGTTTTTGTTGATCAGCATGGCCATGCTGTCCTCAAACCCCCTCTGTGTCCTCAGCAGTAAGAGTATGTGCTGGGCTTAGTTCTTCTCTAAGTCTGCCTGTCCTAGGAGCGAGAGGGTCTGGTCTATTTGGGTGCCCAGGTACTTAAGGGTCGTGAGCTGCTCCACCTCTGGACCGTGGACTTGACATCTTACCTCCCATGGCACTTCTGCTTGCTTCTTAGCCACATTATGCTCCAGGTGACTCTGGTCAGACCATTCATTCGTCATTCGTTCACACTGTCTTTAGCTCTCTCTCTCTCTCTCTCTCTCTCTCTCTCTCTCTCTCTCTCTCTCTCTCTCTCTCTCTCTCTCTCTCT
>JAOPUH010000104.1:6335380-6353073 GCA_027123175.1 Urophycis cirrata | reverse complement strand
TAAACAACTTCAGCTTAAACTATCTAGAGTTCCTGGCACTTCTTGTTCTTCGGCATCAACAACAATCTCCTCACTATTAAGCATGAAAAGATAATGCAGCCGAGTTCTCCACTCTTTCACTCGCGTCACGTGACCACCTTATAATTGCGCATGTTGCGATTAGAAAATCGCGTTTTATCATATCGCGATATTATTGCAAATGCAATTAATCGTTCAGCCCTAATTTAAAGTGTTTGTTACACTCGTGTCACCATGGGTTAATGAGTTAAGATTCAACATTTTGTTAAACTATATGAAAATATGTGAACTATTTTCGAAGTGTTCTTTGTCCGACACACAGGTTGGAGAACACACACCACACGACCCTCTCACACCTGTGAGAGGTGAGAGCGAGAGTAACGACCCGCGTGAAATGCAGTGCAAAGATCTTACCACTGGAGGGTGATGGACTGTAACTTGAGGACTATTCGCAGCGATTGGATTGCTCTGTGGTGATGACCTTGATGCAGCATCTAGGCAAAGAAATGACATGAATTAATCAACTGATTTCAGAGACCCCAAAAATAGCCAGAATGAGATGCTGTCCTTCTGTCGCCACTAGCATTTTAAAATGATGATTTAAGTACTTTGAAGGACAAGGAAGCAGGTATTCTTAAACTAAAGCCTAAAGTTCTCCTCCGACCCGCTCTTTGGACACGCACAGGCACAACGTGATGGTAGAAGATGTCTTACTGTTAGGGATGGTGATCACAGGACGAGTGGTTGAAGACGACGGCGTTGCTGGAGCCTTTTTGACTCCCGTCACTGAGCAGGAGCAAAACAAATAATTAAGTCCACCATTTTGTGATGGTATGAAATGGAATGGCCATCTGAAATCCTCAGGGTTACCTTGCACGTCGTCGTCATCCTCAGTGAGGTCTATGACCGAGCCTTTAGGCCGGGGTGTGGTTACTGCTGCCTTGGTTGGAGGAACATTTGGAGTTTGATTGTCTGAAAATTTGTAAACAGCAATTATAAGAAAAGAATCATAAGTCCAAAGCAATCCCTACACTGTGATGCACAGATTGATGTCTCTTAAAACGCCTCTGAACCTTACAGAGCCCCTCTACAGTAAACAAAAACAAACTTTGAAATGAATTACAATGTTTAGCACTCTGATCTAGCCATGTTCACTTTGACCTATTGTAGCTTTCTGTATTGTTAATCTTCCAAATCACTCCCAAGACCAATTCCAAGGACTTTGTGTTGTGGTTTCATACGTGGCGTTGCCTACAGCCTCTTTGCCTGCAGCCCATCCCACCTGTCTTGGAGGTCAAAGGCGTCCCCTGTGGCGGTCCCGGAGCGGCGGAGCCTGTCGCGGCCGGTCCTGAGTTGGCGAGGCTCAGGGTGGAACACACGGCTCCAGCCACGGACACCAGCTGTGCCGGGGCCCTGGCCGTGGTCACAGACACCCCGGCATTGGGCGTGCCGATGGCCCCGGCTCCGCCCTGGTAGACGGCCCGTGCCAGGGAGATCTGCGCTGGGGACATCTGGCCTGTGCTGTTCTGCAGGGCCGTCACTGCGGTGGCGTTGGCGGGCTTCAGTATGAACGCGGTGGGAGTGGTGGTCTTGGACTTGCTGAGTGAGCTGACGGCGGAGAAGGACGACACCGGGAGGTTGACCAGTGTGCCCGTCTGCCCGTTGGCGACGGACAGCGGGAGCTGGATGAGCAGCTGCTGCCCCTGGGCCACCATGCCGCTCCCGGAGGTGGCCTTCACCAGGAGGGTCCCCGTGGGGCTCTGGGTGGTGATGCTTCCCGAGGCCAGGGAGGAGATGGTGTTGGCACTGGAAGTGATCAGCTTGAGGATCGGGGTGTGGGCGGAGACCACCGACTTGCCAGGGACCGTGGTGGTGATGGCGTTAGTGGAGACGAGAGCCGGGCTCGTCAGGGACTGGGCAGGAGTAACTGCAAAGACATGGACAAACACAGGTCATCAGACCAACGTCAACCCACTTGTCGAGGTATTCTAAGCGCGACTTTATCTTTGTTGCCACTTGTCCATTGTCACTTTCTAGCTAAACAAGGATAAGATTTAAACGTCTCAGTATTTCAATGAAGGTCTAGAAATGTCCTGTATTTTGAAATGCAAGTCTTCCACACACACACACACAGCTTTTGAAAAGGTAACGCTCAGCCTAGATATTTGCAGCCGTGAAAAGATGTCCTTTTATGTCGTCCAAATAGCTAACCAAATAGAGGATAAAATGTTTTTTAAAAGGTTTAGCAATTTGTAATTTTGTAGCCCTACAGTCTAGGGAATCAGTGCAGGCTTAATGGCCGCCTTCATGGCTACGGACAGGAATATTGATAGCAGTGTGATGGCTGCAACGCTGGCCAACCATTGCAACCTTGGTCATAATATGTGTTAGGTCAGGGAAACTAGGGACACAAGTCGTCCCTGGGGCATTTTTAGTTACTCACAGATTCTGCAAGTGTAGTTTCTAAGCTTTCCAATGATGTGGAACACATGGAAAAAAAATAAGAAAAAGCCTCCTAAAGATTTGCAGTTGTCACCTCTCTCTATTGGCACACCCGATTTCAAACACAAAATGTATACTTTTAAATAAACCAATAACATGACATGAACATGACACATGGAGAGGCTTCTCTGTGATCTCAACTAACAGATTCTGCAAAAAAACGAAATTCACTCATTTTGAAAAAAATCACTTCTTTGTTAATTTGCACAAATGTTGTGCTGGCGACTTGTGTCCTTGGATTCCATGACCTGACACATATCAGTTGTAACTCTTCTTCTCTTGTCAATGACCATCGATGGATGTTGTGATGTAGTGCCAACTGTCCTGATAGGGATGAATAATGTGGCAATGGTCACAGATTTGGCTTCGCTCAGTTGGTCCAGCTGACCTCTGTGGTGGCATCTGGCTGCAGACTCCACAGCAATTTGCCATGCTTGGTTAGCCGAGTTGAAAGCTAAAAGGAAATAGTGTATTTTAGGCATTCTGTTTTTGACTTTATTTTCCCTATAGACTGACGCAAACGTCGCAAGATGCTGTCCAGGTAGTGGTCAACGAAAGTCTCAGACAAGATGATTTGTACGATGTCTATTACCTTTTCTTTGCATTGTATATTAACTGTATATATATGTAAATATGTTTATAATCATATTTACTGGTTCATGATTATACTGCACCCCAATATTCATGCCAATACAAAGACCTGCATGATACCAGTGTTATATGTTTTAAACACTTCAAAAGAAATCCACAAATGGTACTTTTCTATATAGGTCAAACCGCATCCAACTTTGGCATGTGTGGTAATTATTGGAGCAGGTCTGTTGGAGTGAATGTGTTGTGCGTATTTTCTTAGTTTTAATCTAAATTCATCACTCCAAGCTACATCATAGATTTTGCAAGGTTCCTCATCCTCGACGCAATATGCACCCACGTTCTAAATGTTTTTGATGGTGAAGGTATCAGATTAGATTACTGCCTGGGGACATTGTAGATTTCCGGAGTCATGAATTGTCACACCATCTATGTCTGCAGCACAATTGCCCTGATGCAATGTCAAATAGAGCAAAATGCAAATCTGCTGGAGCAACCATGATTGCAGAGTCAATTGGATGAATATCAACCACATTTTTGGAGGCAGCCTTATGTAGACTTTGTTTAATGACAGAAGTCCCCTAAGGTCTGGAAATCATGGCTGTCAAAAATGTATTCCAGCCAGACATCTGCACAAACGTCTCTGGATTGTCCTGTGAAACTCAACTGTAAAACACTCTGCATTTTCACACTCTTAGTAGAGTCCAGTTTAAACAACAGAATAATATGTGGAGGTAACATCAATTATTTTGACGCTCATAATTTGTTGTCTGTTGACTTTATGGCCATATGACCAGTGTAGCCGAAAATCTGGGGTGGATTTGGAAAATCTATGGCCTTTTTAGTGATAGTGGTCAACAGTGACTTTTACAATTACATGCCTGTAATTGTAAAACAATTCCATTAAATATTGAGGGCCATTTCCTCACTATCTGCTTGAGAAATAAAAAAAATGGTTGAGAAATTTGTTTCCTCCTCACAATCTATTTTAGAACACATCCAACTGTTTAGTAAAATACATACAAGAAAGGCATGGCATGCAGCCTGCAGAAAATATAGTCTGTTATGAGTTATAAAGCAGGCATTTACCACTTCTTACTTTTTTTTACTCTCAACTGATAATGAATTCCACATAAAACATTTCAATAACATTAAGGCAAATTGTGTATATAAGTTGAGTAAACCATAAATGTAGTATATATTTTTTAAACTTTGTAAGGATAGAAGGATAGATACCATCATTAAAATGACATGAATTAGTTCACTAGTTTCCTTTACTGTTTAATTAAGTAAAAAGCCCTGTAGTAGGCCTGAACTCAGTTAGCTGTGCCTTTTCTCCTCACCATCTTTGCAATAACAAGAAATTATAAAAGTTTCTAAAGGAAAACAAGCCATTCAAAGGTCATGAATTCCATTCATAAGCAAAGAAAACTGACTGAAGCAAGCAAAGAAAACTGCTGAATGAAATGCCATACAAATTCAAATGATGCTAAAAAGATTTGCACATCTGACAGTGATTTTGATTATTGGACAATTGAATTAAAAATACCCATTTGGTTTTCTGAAAACTGAACTACATCTACATAGTGTTTTCCTTCATGGTGACCCAGGCTTCTATTTAGCTTTTATTCACTAAACATGCAAAGTAGTATTCAATCTTACTAATCTATGAATGCTTTTCAAAAATGTCTTTGTTCATCTGCTCCTTCCATTTTTTTTTTACCATTAGTGTTATAACCTGAGGACCTGTTTAGAAGTCCAGCAAGTTTCTGCCAATAAACAATGTACAATTGGTATGATACAATTTTGTATTTCTGAGTGCCCCGAGTCCCCCGATAAGATCCCTCCAGCAGATCTCTGACGCTGTTAAAGTTTACCAGCTCACAGCATTCCTGAGTCTGCCTATGAGGCGCATTGCTACTTTTTTTTTTGTTTTTTGTTTGGTATGCATAGCTCTTCGGACCCACAGCTACAAATTCTTGAATGCTAGCCCCCTCCAGTTCATCTGTCAAGTCCCCTAGATAATTACCCATCTCTAAAGGCGCCTCACCCTCTTTACCACATAGATAAAACTATTGGTGTTGATGTAAAGAACCCTCTCTGTCAACTTTTCTAGATAACTGTACAGTTTTAGACGTGCGTGTGCTGTGGTGAATGCCGCAACAAATATATTGCTGAATATATGGTGTATCTCCACCTAATTAAGGCTCTCTAGCTGTGTAGAATGTTGAAGTATTCAACCTTGTATTTGCCCGAAAAAAGGCAGGAGAAAAACTCCAGATTCTGAGATAATGTTGTTATGGAGTAGGTTGTCTCTCTGCGCAAACTTCCGCCAAAGACTGTTGAGACACAATTTAGCCACTTGTCTCTTGACCGGATTCGCTTAAATTTTGTCCACGTCTAACAGAATACCCTGATGTCCCTAATGTATTTTTCTCGGGTTTCCTGATCTGTCGCATCAGGCGGGTACCCCGATGCTTCCTGTTTGCCTCTTAGAAAGATGACAAACACTGAGTCGCTACTTTTGTCAAAGTGCCACACTTCTGTGATTTTTGCCACTCCGTACCCTAGCTCGAGGGCTTTGTTAAACTCGAGCGTGAACCACACCCCAGTCAACACTCTGGCTTCATCGTCGTGTCTACAGAGACCCTTTTGGTTGTTGGATTCAGCACAGGTAAGACATAGTAGAAAGATTAATTTACCAGATGAGCATTTGTGCGGTACAACAGGGAAAAAGAGACAGCGAAATCCCCCAAAATCTTTGTGAATGATGGTAGGATGCCCTAGGGGAAACTCTTGCGTACTCATGACATATGGGTACGATTAAAAAACGTCACCATAGTGCACAGTTTCATCAGACCCCGCCGTATGTCTCAGCTTTAAAGCGCTCGTTCTGCCACCGTAGAGCGCTCGTCGTGGTGTGAGAGGTTCTGGGAAGTTGAAATGCTGGAGAAACTTTTCTACTACAGCGCTCGATTTTTTCATTTCACTCCACATGTGATCTCTCACCACAACGACGCGAAGGTTGTGTTCAGACTGTAACATCTGCAGTCTTTCCTCACTTTTTGCATGCAGTTCCCCAAAGGTCAAACCCCTTAACGGACAAGTCTCTGTAGGATTAAAACAATCAGGACAACCGTGATAAAAGCATCAGTGAAACTCCCATGCATATTTCACAACATCAATCTCTGCGTAACAGTATACAAAATAGCGACAAATCTGTTTTTCCCCCATGTTGAGAGCATGCTGGATAAAGATTTTTTTCCTCGTGTATAACCCACTCTAACCATCTGATGGATTCGTTTGAGAATCTTTTACACCGCTGGGTGGAGTTGTCAGGGCATGGTATGGTGAGGGTTTTAGGATGCAAGTAATTGGTGAGAAACACCTTCATGCAGGCTGAGGCTATGGTAATAGTGCTGAAAGGGTCGACACCTGTCTAACTGAGATACTGCTCCCTGAATTTAACACACCCTGTGCAAAGCTTCCTTCCTAAAGTTAAAGACATCCTGACTGGCTTTACTGTACCAGCTGTAAAACACCTCTACTCACGCGTCGTCATGTGGTCTTGCCTGTGGTCATATTAACGTAGTAGCATAGATTGCATAGTTTGCCTGGCTGTTCATAGGACTCGGTTTAGCCTCTTTGTGTCGAGCAAAACAGGAGTAAACGACACGTCCTGTGACAATCTGAGCATTTTATGGGTTTGAGCTCTTGTGTAGAGCAGATGAGGTCGATACAGACTTGACAGTAACCCTTTCAGCTGTGCACATAGGGGTTATTTAAACCCTTGTAACAATAACTACAAACAAACGTTGTGCCCATAAAGGCTTTGAGGTTTTTAATCCTGTAGTAATGATTTTGCATTAGGAATAAAAACAGAGGTTTGGAACGATCGTGGAAGTTTGTTGCAAAATGTGAGAGGCGTTCATTATGAGATGTTCTGTAAAACACTACAATTTCGCGCTTCCAAGATGTGCTCAAATTTGGCTGTCATTGAAAGTGACGGGTGTCTGATCATTTAAACCAGCCTGATGCTGCAACTCCCTACCCAGACTATCACACTGACTATCTGTGAAATCAGGATGGATAACATGAGATAGGCTGACGGCAAGCAGAGCTGATACTTCCTGTCATCTATAAAATAGAGATGGGGTCTTTTCTTTGAGAATTTCCCAATCTAAAGTTTTCTCCATTTTACGTTTGGCACCACCCATAGGGTTCCGCACTATCTAAACAATTGATTCTACACCTTCGTCAGCAGCTATGTTATTGTTTGACTGTACTATACAATCGTGCAAACCTTCAAAAGCCGGTAGAATATTTCTGCCCTGGTCGTTGTTGGTGACTGAAACATAATCACGCACATTTTTACCTACCACCTCCAACTGAATAACATCATTGCGGCTAGCTCGTGATTCTACCTCGTCGGCTAATTCCCCAATTACCCCTATCCCATTTCGATAAAATGTGGCAATATCGGGTACATTGCCGGGTCGAGGAACTGTAAATGTGCGTCTCATGACTAGAGAGTTGAACGGATCATAAGAGGCTGTTTCGGTCTCTCTGTCCCGGATCCAGAGTTTCGGGTGCAAGGGAAACTACACGTGTCTGCAAAAGTACACCCCTGTCTCAAGAGCTCTGTAAGAAGCGAGTGTGGGAAAATTACACACCTTTTTACCATGGGTAGTAGTACGGGAAGAAGTTCTGGGGAAAATACACACACGTGCAAGTGTGGGGAAAAAAGGGGGGTGGGGTCGAAGGTCAACCCTATGCCTAGGCAAGAGGTCAAAGGTCAGACCTGTCAAAATGTTTGACAAGTGGATACTTCCCCTCTCTTACGACTAATATTAGAAGATTTGATTTTTTGTGATAAATGGGTTCCCACATTGAAAATAAATTCTTTACATGTTTTGACCATAGATGACACAAGTAGTAGCCGATGCATTAGAAAACTACCAAGGCAGTCGTGAAACTTTGTTATTAAATTGTGTTAAAATAACATACCTGACAGTCCTTGTGGAAACATTCCAAAAAAGAAAGAACGTCCTGGAAGGATGTTGCTGACAAGCTAGAGCTGTGTCAAAACATCCAAAAAGTCAAGGTGGACACCCACAGTCCCTAGACTCAGTGATGGACTGGGACAAATATTTGGCCCTGGCATTCAACGGCCTGACTGGCCCGTTTCGAGTTCCAATTTAGCCTTCATCTTTTTTGATTTACTTATTATATTACATATTTCAGACCTAATTACCTTGCGCCGCATGCTTTTTAAGGTCATTTTTTTTGTCATTGTGTGTCGAGTTAAGTGTAATGCGTTTTTCTTGAATGCCGTTCTGTTTGGCCCAACAGCCGCTCACTTTTCATCAGACCACTTTGCTGAAAGCCTTTCTGTTACTGCCCCTCTGAACTCGGTTCAGCCCCAGGCAGCAGCACATCTTAGCTGGACACACACAACCTATCAAACCAACTCCATTCAGAGTAGCAGAGTCTTGCAGAACAATAATGAATAGACAGCAAGAAAGCAACAAGAAAAGAAATGATACAATCAAGAAAGAACAGGTCATTCTTCCAATGCACACAAAGTAACAGCAGTAGAGTAGTAACCGCTGTTCTATTGAGCTAATAACCCAGTCTCGATTTGGACCACTCCACTTTGGAAGACAGCGGGCCGGCTGGTAACAATTAATTTTTGACATAGTTTTGCTCTTAGTTTTTGGTTGTTAAAATGTTATTCTGTTGTACGGAGCCTGCCAGAACAGACTGGTCCTTCTTCAACATTTGGTGAATGCTTGGTACAAACAACTGTTGAAAATATTGTCAGAGAGTTTGTCAACATCCCCCACATCTTAGGTCAGTTTGCGTTTCAAGCTCATCAACTAGGAGACACTGGAAACCGATCAATGGCAGTAGTCGGAGCTCACATTACAGTCTATGCTACTCACCAGTAGTAGTAGTAGCTGAAGCAGGGCCTGCCATTGTCTGCTTTGTCTCCATGAACGTCCGGACTACCCTGTTTGAACAGATGGCTTAAACTTAGTCATGTACACAGCAGAAGGCCCCACCAAAGCACGGATCGCAAGGAGATAAGAGGCGTCCACTTCAAACGCATTACATTTCCATGGCAGTACATGGCAACGTGCAAGGGCTGCATCGTGTTTGTGTGGACAAAAACAAAATCAGTGTGGATTAGAGAGCTATATTTTAGTAAGCTTTATTGATAAAAACATCGGAGAGGCGCAATGTGCATGAGAAAAATAAAGACAATCATTGTAGTGTTTCTACATCCTCAACATTACAACTGGTCCAATACAGCTCAGCCCTTCTTAAAACACAAAAAAAGGTCAAGAGGACATGAGGGCATTTTCAGTATATTTTGAAGGGATCTTTTCTTCAGTGGTCTGAAAAAACTCTGGTCTCCTCTCTACTCTCAGTAATTCATTAATGGAATCCCGAATCTCTCGCCAGTGGTCACACGTCAACTCGGTAAAGCGCTTCTCGATGTACGTCCTCAGCGTCTTCCTCAGGTTCCTGGGCAGTGCGTCCTTGCCCAACACACCAACATAGTTGACCTTCAGCACCCAGTCACAGTATGTTTCATAGTGGACCAAGTTCCGGAAAATATAGGACGCATAGCGGTCGGCCCGGGGAATTGTCCAGCTTCCTCTGCAAAGTTTGTAGACCCACTTCTCACACTGAGAGCTGATTGGGCGAAGTTTGATGTCCGCTCTGCATTTACCCTCGCTGAAATTTGCCAGCCGGTCAGCCAAGCCAGCGTTCTGTGGAGCATTGTCTCTGACTCCGTCACCTCCTTCCTTCTTATCCTGTATCGTGGCCTTCTGCTTCGGCATGAACACCTTTTGCCCCTGAGCCATCATCACTTTCCTCTCCTGCTGCATCATCTCCTTCTTGTCCCGCATCATCTTCATCATCTTCATCATTTTCTTCTTCTTCAGTGTCAGTGCAGAGGTCTTGCCACCAGAAGGCGCTAGTCCCTCCCTGGGTGTCTCGGGCTGGGACTCCTCTGAGTGCCGACGAAGCAGGCTGTTGGGGAGGAGAGGTGCAGTTTTTACTACACTCTGCATTGCCTGAGGTAGTGCTCTCAGGCTTCAAATTGTAGAACGTCACAAGACCCAGGACCCTCACCCACTCGGGTGTTACAATGCAGATCGTTAAAAAAAAGAGAAAAAAACACAGAAGTGTGTCAATTTCAAATTTTTGGTGACGTAAATATTAGGAAGGAAAAAGGAGGCAGATCCTCAAAGGGTAAAAGAGCAACGTGAAATCTTGTTCTCCAAAAGTATGGTTTTGGGAGATGGAAGGTTTGCAGTCTTTATTCTGTCTCCATTAGATTTCAGTTTTCCAGTAACAAGGGATTACAGATAGTAATCCATGGCAAAATCAAGTGTATGCGGTGGCCATGTCTCCGGGTGTAGTGCGCCTTCAGGCCGGTATTGTCACGTTCATACAAAAGCCCATCGGCAAGATGCAGACAAAAAAGACTTCAAAAGACCACTTCATATGTTGCAAGGATTATATACTTAAGATAGCATCATAGCAGAATTCATAAAAAATAGAATCGGATTCATAAAAATAAAAAAAAGATTTAAACATGGACAAGATCATTTCCAATGACTGCATGCCTGAGATCTATACTTCATTATAACTCGTCGCCAGTGAAACGAAGGCCTTCTGTTAAGCCTGTTCAATGCAAGGAAGCCGCAGGGACAGTGGCCTTACCGTGGGATAGAAGGAGATCCTGAGGGTCCTGCAGCCTTGGCAGCAACAGCAGCGGTTGTGGTTGCCACGGCGGCAACTGCAGAGGCGGTGGTGGTGGCGGTGGCGGCGGTGGCGGCGGTGGCGGCGGTGGCGGAGGTGGGGGCGGCAGCAGCTGCAGCGAGAGCCTGTGGAGCCCAGGTGGTCACAGTGAGAACGCTGGGAGGAACCCTCGATGGTGTGAATGCATCATGACAATAACTTGCCTCCTGTTTCTTTTTGTTCTCCAAAGCCTGGTTGGCCTCGCCAAACTTCTTGGTGAGCCGGGATATCTTGGCCTGAAGGGAAAGGAGACAAGATGCAAATTTAAGATTTCAAATTTATGAATTGATTAATTATCTAATTATTGGATGTCGAAATTCAACGATGTTCAACAATCAACTCACTTGAAGTGTGTTTAGTGTGGATTGGTGTTTGGTGGCGCAGTCAATCTTTTCTACCCTGTCCTTCAGTTCTTGTAAGCTCTGGTCAAAAACAGTCAGCTGCAAGACTCTCAACCGGTCCTCCACCAACTGTTGCACCACCTAGCAAAACAAAAAGGTGGTTAACAACCAATCACACAGCTAATTCTACACACACCTTGCAACACTGAACAAACTGGGCAGCTGCAGATGGCCATACGCACCTTTTCAAGTTTAAGGCGACTGCCAGCTTTAGCAGTGATCTTCAGCTCCAGCTGAGCTTCTAGTTCCACTCCTTCCACCTTGGGCCGCTTTCCATCCCGCTCAATTTTCTCCTTCTCTTCACCCTCGGACATCGCCCGCTTCAGGCCTGAGGTGGAGCTCTTCTCCGGCCCGTCTGTGACAACAAAGCGACCGCCACAAAACAATGCTCCATGTGCCAATGCAATGCAGTGTTCGGTGACTCTCCCGGGCCACCCCTTTGAAGATGTCGATTCCACTTTATCCTAAATACTTGGATCGTCATGTTTGCTCGGTTGATCCTTGAGGGACTATTTTATGTGATTCAGAATACCCCCGAGACTTGAACATCACTAAGAATATATTTGAATTGCTGCAGAATTGTTTAGCAGGGTCATTGAATAAAAGAAAAATAACTGCACACACTATACAGCAGAAAAATATACAGTTGCCTAAAAAATATGTTCAGAGTAATATTAGTTTTCAATAAATTATTTACCACAGAAAATGAAACTTGTTTCAGATATCTTCTTTGTCATAAATAAGAACAACTCAATACCATTTGATAGAAGAACCAGATGTTTGATCCCATCCGCTCACCTGTCTCTGAGGGTGGGGTGGAGGAGGCCCGAAACAACTTTGTGGTCTTAACTCCAACATCCTTTTTGTCCTTCTTCCCTTCTACCTTCACAAAGTCGACCTCCATCTTCTCCACCTTGTTGACTCCTCTCTTGACCTCCTCTTTACAATCCTTGATGTCGTCGTCTTTAAGGTCCTTCTTGTGACCTTTCCCCTGCAGCTTCCTCTCCGCCTTGGCCTCCAGCACCACGTGTTTCACCGGGTGCTTCACCAGGACCACGGAGGTGCACGGGGAAGAGGGTTTGGGTGAACAAGGTTTGTCCGTCTTCGTTTTGGGCGTGGAGGTTTTTGCTTTCGAGGCGGCTCCACCCACCTCCATGTCCTGCGTGCCGTCTGACTCTGAACGGCAGTCTTTCTCCGCCTTTTTGACGGGCAGAGGGGTGAGAGGCGAAGAGTTCAACACTGAATTTTTACCCGACTCTTTCAGAGAGTCTGTGGCTGGTGGCTCTGCTGTCGTGTGTTCCTCCTGAAGTAGAGAACGCAAAGTTAACCAAGACACTACAAGCAAACTTGACAACTAAAGAATACACATGCTGACAAAAATCCTGGCACAAATCAAAAACGGTTGCTGGTTACAGTCAGCAAGTGGCAATCTCCAAGATTTCCATGTAAATAAATAAATCACTATCCATCATCAATTGAGGTAACACAATGGATATTGAGCCCATGGCCCACTGATGGATGAAAGCCTTTGCATGTGCAGTATAATGAGTGTTACGAACTGGCTGTCATGGTGCCACTGTATTTCTGGAGAAAAGTACACCTCATCGCCAAAGGTGTCACGAAAGACATCAAAACCAAAGTCTCAGATATTGCCGCTTTAAATAAACAGTCGACTACTGACAAAAGTTACCTTTTTGTTTTCAGTCACGGCGTCCATTTTGGCAGCCTTGGTGTCACCGCCTGCCTTGACCTCCAGGGGAGCTGTGTCCTGGCTGCCGTTTGATGGAGAGCCTGGCATGACTCGCTCATCGCTCTTGCCAGGTTCAAAGTTCAGAGAACGTAATGGGGACATGGGTAAAGGGCCGTTTTCCTCTTTGTTTTTTGGACTTTGGCAAGGCGGGGAGGGGGACAAGTTGAGGGACAGGGAAGGTGTGGGGGACCCATGGGAGATGGGGGAGGCCGGGGACACGGCCTGGGAGTCTGACGCGTCCGTGCGCTCCTTGTCCGGCACCTTGTGGCTGTCCTCCTTGTGCCTTCCGTTCAGCACCGGAGGCGGAGAGGGGTTGTTCAGGGTGGCCCCGCTGGACAGCAGGGTGCTGTGGAGAGACTCCAGCTGTTGCCGGTCACTGATCTTCATGGTCTTCCTGGCACGGAAGATCTTCTTCTTCTCCTCTGCGACGGCAACTTCCATTTTTACCTGAGCAGTAACAACAAGACATAGGTTTTATTGGTGAACTGCGACGATGTACAGAACATGCAACCAAAAGACTGGAATGTGGCCGGTATGCATCCCAAGTCTAAAATGGAGAGCTGCACCAGCACTGCTTCAGAGGAAACACTAGAGGTCGCTGTAGTGTCCTATCACCATTGTGTTCTAGAAGGATCTCCGCCTGTGTTTTGCTCATTTGTTCTGAAAAGGTATACTCCCGTTACAGATTCGACTCAAAAGCTCGAAATCCTAAACATTTATCTTCCCTGCCACAGCCTTTCCTGATTTCCCAAGCATGTGTTAACCCTAGATGAGAAACTTAAATAGCAATTCGCTAAGCCAGATACATCTTTCCATGTTACCAAAAAAGCTGGCCTATTTCCCTTCCTAAATGAGCGTGCTGCGATCAGCAAGTGAAACAGTGGTTCACAGCAAGGAAACAACATTGCAGACAACAGCAGCATTGTGGCTCAATGCCATTTGCTACTCTCCCTTCTTGTTCCTATTGGACACATGTCTAGCCAATCAAAGCTGCCAAATGGAGACGGCTAGCTTGGGTTATTTCTGTAAGTAGTGTTTATGGATTGCTCATTTCATTTGCTTTTCACAAAACTAAACTAAACAAAATCCATATAGATATAATAATCAAAATTAGTGCCTCAGGAACAGGAACTGTTATGAACTGTTAGCTAGTGGTTAGGGATTTGACCCCACATAGCCCCAGAGAGAACAAATATTTTGTATAATTAAAATTGCATGTGTTAAGGTTATCAATTACGGTCTAACCAGCGAAGTCCTGGCTTTGTGATAATATTCCACTTGCAAGATGAATTAAGATCAGGGGAATCAGCTTTAATGGAGCTGCAATAACACAGAACAACCTCAAAACCGTGTACTACAGCATGGGATGGTACAGCAGGAAGAACATGAGGCAATATTTTATCCTAATATGGTTTGTATAGATTAGAGCTTCAGCTGCATACAATAACACATCACAACTCTAAGGAAAAACTGTTATTTCTGTCAGGCCATGTGCTTTACAAAATTTGTTTTACACTCTGTGTAAAGCTGAACCGAACAAACAACTGTTCATTTTACGACTCTATGCAAAACACCCTAAAGAACGTGACACATGCCAAAGACGCAAGTCCTCACACGCGTGTCAACTGCAGTGTTACTGCACAAAACGCAACATACAGTCTCTCCCTGCCTCCCCCACCATTCTCATTCAGTCACTGTGTCTGAAAATCATTGCAGGAAGCCAAAATGGCTCCTGTGTGCTATGCACAACCAGCCTCACCTTTGAGAGCTAGCCACATACTGTAACTTCCAATGGCAGCAACAAATGCCAGATCAAAATTGAAACCAAAACGTGTTTGCATAAGTTGCCCGTAGCGACTAAATTTAATTCTGAATTATCATTTTTGTAATTTTAACTAGACCTTGATTGCTGAAATGTGGCTTTTAGTCAATAGCCCTATGTATCAAAAGCAGGATGACATTTCAGAAAGGACTGCTTTTGCCTTGTTCTCCTCCAACAAACCATGAATAACCACATTTACTGACAATACAGTCAGATAGCAACACCAGTACTAGTGGACAGCGCAGTGGAACAGAGCTACACCACATATCTTGTCTCTTAGCAACACCCATCCCCCACTCTTTCCCCATCTCAGCTGAAGTGGGCTGAACCATTACAGTGGAGCTGGGGGGGGGGGGGTGTAACCTTTTTAAATAAGCATACTAAGTCTTAACTCAAGGCATGTCTCTCAATTATACTAAAAAGGATATTATACCGATATAAAGGTAAACAGCCTCCGGAGAGTCCTCAGCAGAGTCCTCCCTTGTAAGATCAGACTGCAGATACACAAAATGGCCACCAGTGTTACCATACTTGGCAATAAGCAGTGGGTTCAGGACTCTCCATAGTGCTCTCTTATGAACCCCTTTTTCTATTATTTTTTTCTAAAACAGCTAACTTTCTTTCCTACTTTTCTTCTTCAAAAACAGTAACCTTAACACCATTCAAGAGTGATTTAGTTTAACTTATGACACACTACACTAAATGAATTAACCTAAAAGGAGTAGATGACTCCTGCCAGCTTACAGCTGTGCATCTAACAGTCAGGTTACACTCCTGTGTAACAGCACTTAGTGGTTATTGTGCAAAAAAGCAGAACCTTGTAACCTGAGATTTGTTTGGTTTAGCTGTAGCTGTATCTGCATACAAAATCAGGCAGTTAATGCCGTTTTCATCAAGAAAGTGTTTAGGACTCTCCACCTTTCTGCTGTTCCTAATACATTCAGTCTAAAAGCTCTGACACAGGGACTTATTAATACTGCCCCTGTTACAATTAATTTGCTCTGCACATTCATATGCACTCAAACATCCGGAAAAGTATAAAGAAAGCCAGAATCTCTACTGAAGATGAAGGCTAATTAGTGGATATAAATATGGAAATTAAAATGTTAGATTTTGAAGACTTTCATTTGGCTAACTACACCGAAGTTCCCAGGAGGGGTTTGCTTCAGTGAATGTGTTGGTGATGGTGTTGAGGGATCCCAGTTAAGACATCTTTCCATGTGAGAAGTTTGAATATGGGACATAGAAGGAATCACACCTTCATAGTCCAATTCTGACTGGCCTAATGCTGCTATCCAACACAGCACAGCAAGTCCCCTATGGACATGATTCAGCCTTCACCTTCTATATGTTTTCAAATGCTGGGGAGAGCAGGTGATAATACTAGGAAACAGGAGGAGGTACAATCTGGTTTTTCCCTGGCAAGTACCTCAATCTAAATCCATTTGTCCTTGAGCCAGGCGAACCAGACAAAATATTTTCCCCATTTGTAATAGTGGTGAGTGTGTTTACAAGAAGACACAAGTATTTCAAACCACGCAAATATAAATGTTTGTTTGGCAAGTAATAAATAAAAAATGGTCGGGGCTGTGCACGGATTGTAACACCTCACATTCTGCAAAGAGACAATAAATACATTATGTAAGTTTGAAACCTAATTTCTTCAGGGAGATTTATATGAACACAAAAAATGTATCAAAGATCATGAAAAATTAATGGTATACGTTAAATTACTGAAAGGGATTGCAATCAAGGTCATACATAAAGACAACATGTGGCAGAGCTGTTGAGTCTCAACGCTGCACCTTGTTCAGTCGCCTCCACCTAGCTAGCAGTGCAAAGGAGCACATAGTTCTCTCCCACAGAGCAGCTCCCCTCCCCCACGCTGTGGACCAGCCTGTGCCGCAGTCACACATGGACCAAACCATTACACCAGAGGGGGATTTCTATAAGTTTAGCAAAAACACAAGATTTGTACAAATGTATTCAGTTATAGATACTTTATTGGGCTATGGAGGTACTACAGTTTCTAAATGTTAGCTAAATACTAGGCGGTGTGTGAAACTAAAGTGTTGTGCTTCCTTTGCTGGTTGAGGGAGCATGAGGCTAGCGACACAAAGGAGAAAAACAAGGAGGAGCCAAACCATGACCATACCATGTAAATGTATGGTCATGTATTTAATATGCAAGAATAACGGTGTATTGCCAAGAAAGAACCAAGCATATTCACTCACACTACACGTTTGTTCACAACCAACTAACTAGCTAGCAGTGCACTGGAGAAGTGCAGTGCAGTGTCCCCCTTAGAAATGCCCATCCCCCTCTCTCGACTCCCTTCCTTGGTTAAACACATGCTATGGCAAGCTTGACCTAATTTTGGCTGTGGCAATGGTTTCCCAATGCCCTGTTGATTGAGTGTTGATGCACTCCGTAGACACAACAACTAGGAGCTATTGGGTCTTAACGTTGAAACTTCAGTCACCTCCACCTAGCTAGCAGTGCAAAGGAGCACGCACCCTGACATAGTTCTCTACCACAGAGCAGCTCCCCTCCCCCACGCTGTGGACCAGCCTGTGCCGCAGTCACACATGGACCAAACCATTACACCAGAGGGGGATTTTTTTTTAAGTTAGCAAAAACACTCCTGATTCATACAAACAAATTAAATATAAGTGAACATGGTGTGGAAAAAAAACGGTTTTGGAAATGCTAGTCAATACTAGGCAGTGTGTGAAATGAAGGTGCTCAGTGTCTTTTGCTGGTTTAGGGAGCACGAAGCCAGCTACACAAA
>JAOPUH010000104.1:6227365-6238703 GCA_027123175.1 Urophycis cirrata | reverse complement strand
CACAGATTGATGAACTATGGACTCTGCCCAAGGCAGTCTCCCAAGATTCTTCACAAATTGGCTGCCCAAGTTCACCTCTTTGTGAACTCTTTATGAAGGGGAGATGAATAGACGATCTGTACAAAACATGCCCCGACGCTATTGTTGCTTTTAGAAGTCTGAGTGGGCCTTACAAGTGTTGTTATTTATGTTGTTGTGGCTGTCATGCTCTGGAACAGGGTCCAAAGTGTACTTTTAGAGTTATTATTTATCCCCTGACACGGCAGAGAGATCTACCAGCCTACAAATTGCTTTAATTTGTAACCCGTTTCCTTTTTTCACCTGCCAAATGGTGAAGTCTAACCGCTGGGGTCAGGGGTTAATGTTGGAGCCGGCTCTTTACCTAAACCTCCAATATCCACAGTTTGAATATGTCAACTCAACTGTGTAGCAAAACATCAATATTACATCATCACCACACCATCATCATCAAGATGTAACGGTTATGCCACTGAATCAAATGGCCTGTATCGTATCTATTTGGTATTGCATAATCTCAAGTCTCATGGCCTGGTATGGTTCTGTGATGAGATGCGTGGTTTAATGACTCCTTTATTTATCCTACCAGATTCAAAGACACTGACTGAGGCGGAGAGGGAGAGCCTCTTCCAGAATATCAGCGATGCCAAAGACTTTGTGGGCTGGGCTATTCAGATCCTCTCTCCCAACACCATCTCAACCAGCATGCTGCAGAGGTGCCCACACACCCACTCACCCTCAACCAATATATATAATCTTTTTATACACACACACGCACACGCACACACACATGCACACACGCACATGCACACGCGCACGCGCACACGCACACGGACACGCACATACATACATACATACATACATACATACATACATGCACACATACATACATGCACACGCACACAGACATACATGCTCATATACATACCAACCTCTGCCTCTGTACAGGTCAAAATACAACCTGAACGCTCTTTCCCATGATGCAGCCATCGGCCTGGTCCAGTATGCCTTGGACAGTGGCGTGCAACTCAAAGAGGTACATTTATGATGGAACATGTCTGGGGATGTGACCTGTTAAGACCTTTACACCAGGAGAACATGCAAAGTCCACAGAAGTGGAGGTCCCAGCAGGGCTGGAACGCAGCATCTTCTTACAGTGGGGCAACTGCTAACCACCTTGTCCCTGTTCCACCCTCTCTCCTCCTCCTCCTCCCTCTTCCTGGGTGTGCTCCTCCTGGGTGGGCTTCCTGGGGCCTGCTGCAGGTGTTTGTGGACACGGTGGGTCCTGCTGAGAAGTACGAGGAGAAGCTCTCCCAGCGCTTCCCCGGCCTGGAGGTGACCGTGCGGCCCAAGGCTGACTCCCTCTTCCCCATCGTCAGTGCGGCCAGCATCTGTGCCAAGGTCAGCCCCCCCCCCGCTGGGCCCCGCGGGGCGCCGGCTCCGTGTTGAGGCCCATATAGACCCGCAACACATCGAGGGTCACCTGTGACCGGCTACAACATGTGTGGATGTGTGGGCTTATCGCTGAATGACGTCCAGGGTTTTCCTCATGTGTCTCTTGTAGTCCCTACAAATGTGCCTTCTCCCTCACAAACTCAGCTCGTCTTGCCTCAAACTGGTTCGTCTTGAAGTCAGCCCAGAGCAGGACGCAATAGTCTGCGTTTTACACTTACCAGAAATATGTCCAGATTCCAGGTGTTGAAATTATCCTTCACGCGGTGTTGTTGACCAATCGTTGGCAGCGATAGGGGAGCTAAATATTTAGGTATGTTACTGTGGCGATAACACTTCACTTTGGTCAGAGTGGCCACGCTGTCCGTGTAAACACACCGTATCCAATTTTGCTTAAGTATGTGGGGGTCTTATTTTGGGAGCTGGCCTCTGTTTAGTTGGTCTTCATGTAGCTTCCCTGCGAGGCCGGTGGTTTAATAAGAGGTGACTCTACAATATGAACCTTGTTTTATTTTTTGAACCACGGCGCTGGATGAATACAGTTCTGTACGGGGTGGTGTCACTGGTCATACTGGTCATACTGGTCATACAGAGGAGACCATAGTGGTTCTTCAGTAGCTTGTGTTAATCTACAGCCGTTGATTCTGCAGTATGATTTCTGTGTGTTTTGGTTACTCACTTAACGCTCCGTAGGCCCAACCAGGATGTCTGGACTTTGAAGTCATTATGTGTTCAGAAGGCCCGTGTGGTTTTCGGAGGACTACAGATGAAGGCATTCTGTGCTGATCCTCAGGTGGCCAGAGACCATGCGGTCAAGGGCTGGACTTTCCAAGAAGACCTGGGAGAGGTGGACACCGACTACGGCTCAGGTTACCCTGGAGGTAGAGTGAAGGAAAACCAAACAGCAGCCAGGAGCTGCTCACCTCCCCACAAAGACTGAGGGCCGCCTGCTGTTACTTGGCTGTTTAGAGCTGTGCTGCCCTAATCACCTTGTGTACCTTGTTGAGTAATGTGGCCAAGAGTGGAACTACAAGTACATTTTAAAGGAAAAACATTTCCTGCCACTGGTTGCACCAGAGCCAACTAGCTTCTAGCTGCGAAACCTGTCTAGTGTATTTAACTATGCTAACTATGCTACGGCTTACACACTTAACTTACACAGTGTGTGCAGGTAGCCAGGTAGGTAGGAAGACAGACAGACAGGTAGGACATCCAATCATTTCATTTGGGCCGAATGAAATGATTGGATGGGCTGATTGCAGGCCTGCGACCGCCCCCAGATACCAAACTTGTTCTTGTTTTTTGTCAGGGAATTAGAGTTATTGATTGCTGTCGGGATATAAAGAGAATTTCAACAAACACGACAAAAAATGCTTCTAAAAAAAAAATGGCCTACCTTAGCTTACAAGTTTAAACTTGTTAACACTGAGCTAAGAATCTATCCTAAATAACTGTAATCATAATCTGGCGTGTTATGACTGTTCTGGGTGACCTGTCTCCATGCCCTCCTGTGTTCCTCCTCCAGACCCCAAGACCAAGGCCTGGCTGCTGAAGTATCTGGACCCGGTATTCGGCTATCCCCAGTTTGTGCGCTTCAGCTGGAGCACGGCGAAGAACCTGATGGACAGCAAGGGCTGCACGGCGGTGATCTGGTACGGAGCCGACCGGCCGCTCTAAACCAGCGCAGGATGGGCCTTTCCTTAGCTTCTTATGGGAAGCTTTCGGTTCTCCTGGGGGTTCATGGTCCTGGTGCGGGCTAGCCACGCGACTCCGCACAGAAGCACCACATCTCCGGTCTCTGACTCAGACCACGTCTCCTATGTAACCCAGACCATGCAACATTCCGCAGCTGGTTCCAAGCATTCCGGCGTGCCCCTGTGTCGCCCTGCGCTCGCCTATTACTGCTAGGTGCTGCGTCATGTGAGGAGCGTTAGCTCGGGTTCACAGCGGCAGCATTCAGCGTAGTGTCACTGACGAGCCGGAGCGCCGTGCTCACGGCCCTCGTGGCCAGAGCACACGCCGCGGCTCGGCGAACGCCAGTCATTGATTGTGTTAACGAGGCTGTGCAATGTGTTCACATATTGTCTATTCTGCACAGGGAACAGACCTCTATCTCAGGGTCCCCCCACAGGATGGACATGATTCAGTTTTTGTCCCTGTGTGGGGATTTTGTGCACACATTGTCTGTTTTCTGTTTCCACACCCATGGCCTGGCAGAACGGGCCGTGCATCACCCAGTCCACCCAGCGACACCAGTCGTGGCACTGGGAGAGGACCCCGGCTTTAGGGTTGTAGGTTCTCTAGAAACGGTGATCGCTGTGATGCTGGTCCAGCCATTTCCATAGCCATGACCAATTCCCAGTAGCTCTAGGACATGCTCTATTATCTGCCAGTATTCCCAATACCTATGAGTGAGCCCACAGTCACACAAGGTCCCTTCTGATTTGTCTTGGTTTTTTTTTTGACTGGACATATTGTTCAGATGATGGATGAAGTAGGCCTTGCTCCTTTAATAGAACTTGAGACAAATGATATTCACATTTAGAATCAGGTCAACTGGTTCTGCTGTGGTTGGGAAAAACCTGCATTCTACGTGAGTTGTTTCTCGTTGAGATAAAGTGGCCTGGGTTGTTCTGGTTTGTCTTGAAGCCTCCTCTGCAGGTGAGATTTCAGAATAGTGAGAGGGAGCAGAAAAGCACAGAAGGAGCACAAAAGAGAATCAGCCCAGACCCTCCCTCCACCAATGTGAAGTGTTGCATTTCACACACCTGCAAGGCAACATGGATTCCCTGGACCAATTAGGGAAGAGAGTTCCTGATTGGTCAAGTTAGCCAGGAACGGTCTATAATCTAATTTGGCTCAAGCAGAGTCAGGCGCACAGTCAACCACATATCATTTCCACTTACACTTCACTCACTTATGATATACAGAAAATATATACAAATGTTATATACTTGTATATAAATGTTTTAAGCAGCACACATTAAAGGCGGACATTAGCTCCCATTTAGACCGCATCACGAGTTAGCTTCAGGTCACGCTGGTTTGGTGGCTGCTCCATTGTGTTCACAGAGCACCTGTAGACGCTTAGCAGAGGAAAGTGACACCGGCCTGGAGGGTCCGAGCCCTCAGGGGCTGGCTGTGTCCAGCAGCGCGGTGCAGCGTGTGGATGTCTCTGAGCGTGGTACGTGTCCTCTCTCTCTCTGTGCAGGGATGATGACGAGGAGGACGGGGAGAAGTCAGCCGCACGCCAGAACAACACCTCCATGTTGTCCTTCTGCAGCCGCCCGGCAGGACACACCGCCCACGGCAGCCAATCACATCGCTTCTTCAGTGACAGGCGGCTGCAGGGCCTCGGAGCGCTCTGAGAGTCGTGTGTGTGTGTGTGTGTATTCCCTTAATTGCTCTCTTTTTCACTCAGTGTCCCATGGTGTCTTGGGTCTCTTATCGTCTCTGTAATTTTATTTCTCACGCTACATTTTTCTTTAATCTGTGATTCCCCTCCTCTATCTCCACACACACACACACACACACACACACACACACACACACGCATGCAGACACACACACTGAATCGTTTGTAACGTCACATGTTAATAAACAGTGAGTTGAGGGGGGTGACTAAATCAATTACCCAATGTGTTGCTGTGCTTTGCTGCCCGAATGCCTTTACTCGACACTTGCCTTTGTAAAATGTTATATTTATACATAAAGGCAAGATACATAGTTTGTGTTTGTCTTCGTGGCAGTCCTTATTATGATTTATGTATTCCGTGAGCGGTACTCACCAGTTCTAGGGTAACCCAGCGCTGCCCCCGTCTGGCGGTTCAGCAAATAACTACTGAAATCAAACGTTCAGTCAAATCCACGTGAATATTTATTAAACCTGCCCAAAATATGTAGAAAACAAATGTCAATGTTTTACGAGGAAACTACAAACATACGAGTCTTCAGTTGTAAATAAAATTCCTGATCCATTACAAGGTGTATCGCAGAGCAAGTCCAATGTGACGTATTTATATTTACATTTAGGGCATTTAGCAGACCCTTTTTTTCCAAAGCGACTTACAATCTTTACAATATTTATAAACTTGGTATTCAAAAGCTTAATAGTGCCACATTGTAATCTTCCATACGGTGTTCTGGCCGTGCGGTGAATGGGCCCGGAACCTCGAGGTGTTGACTCACTACTCAGTGTCCAAGCCAGGAAAGTTCATCAGTTCACCAGCAGATCAGCACCAAGTCATGAACTCAACAGGCCATCAAATAGATGTTATCCCCAGACTGCAGCACCGCGGTTCAATGCCTTCCCTTGGGTTAAAACAAAAGTCGCCTGTCTGGCTACTGTGCTCTCTCCTTATCTGACACAAGCACATTTGGTGTCGCGTTGCTGGAGGTGTTCCTCCATCACTTTCTTCCCGCAGCGAGCGCTCCGTTCTTGGAACCCGTGGTTGTTGTTGACATGGCAACGGTTCCTTCGATTCCACGGGGGATCACAGCATCCCTCGTCTGCCTCTCGAGGCGCTCCATGTGCCGTCACGCACGCTCAGCGCGTGGGAGTGTTGTGCGTGATAACCAGCAATTTGGCGTGAGAACAGGCTCGTCAGAGAAGGCGGACGACCCCAGGAACGGCTTAAAATGCAAACAAAAAAATGCTCGTTTTTTTTTAAGGGCCTCTGCTTCTGAAGCAGCCGTGGTTGACGTCACCACACCGAGCAACGTCACGTCCGCCGCGCCTACGTGTTGCGGGACTTTCGGCGGGACTCCTGGATCTTTTTCCCGAAGTTCATGGCCAGCGTGGAGACGGCGAAGGACGAGAGGATGAGGATGGAGCTCCCCACGAAGTGAGAGGCGGCGCCCCGCGCGCTCACCCGCGGGGGCGGCGGCCTCCGGGGCGCGCGGTCTCTGTCGGGCGGCGCGCCGCTCGACGACTCTCGCACCGGCGCCGCCGTTTCCATGGTGACCGTGTGTTTCCCGTTCTGCTCCTGCGCGGGGTCGTCTCCGGTGGGAAGGCCTCGCGCCGGGCAGCTGTTCCTGTGCGGCGGGCGTTCCGGTGCGGTTCTCGGCTGTCTTGACATGTCACCCTACGGTTCTCTCCCCGCCCGTTCCCCGCTGGTGGCTGCGTGGTGTCCCGCTGTACCTGCCCTCTCCCCCCCCCGGTGCCTTTATATAACCTCTGTGAGGGCTTAGAGGCAGATCCAGTCAGACGGCCCCGTCTGCCCCATGCGTCAGGAGGCTTGGCCCGCACAGCGCGGGGCTAAGACGGGATCTCCTTCAGTCCGGGAGTTCCCGCGTTAATTATGTAACGCGGTAACGTGTCGTGACCTTGGGAACATTGAAGTTGGGGCCGCCATGGGCCGGCCGGGCCAGTGGCTCGGTCGGTGAAGACATTTGATAATAAAGCAGAACTTATGTTGTGTTATTGTGGGACTTGGCAGTGTTGTGTCCGAGCAGAGGTTTCGATGTTGTCTCATTGTGTAAACGTATTTATCTTTCAATTTTAACCACTTTCTTAAAAAGTCACACCTGGTAACTGTCCCTCCTTTCCCTCGTCGGCGTGTTTTTTGTTTTAAAGGTAGGCCTACAACATATTTTAGATACATCTGTAATGGTGAGTGTCTCGGTTGGCAGTTTATTATGATTTCTAGATTGTTATTTGCATGTATTGTAGGCCTACTTGCTACTACTGTAGAAAAAAGTTGAATGTATATGCGAATCTCATAATCATCTCCATAATGGTTCTCAGCTGTTTTTTTTAGCGCCTACCCTAAAATGTTTACCCAAATGATTTACGGCTTGGATGAAGGACTCGGTCGACCGGGGGTCTCTCTCCAATCACCTGTGGACTCACCGCCACGGGGGGCGCCACCGTGGCCTCGGCAGCAGCGGCCCCACTGGGCCGTTAATCCAGCGGCTGGTGCCGAAAACAGACGCGCTTTCTTTTCTCTCTAATTGGATTGCTCGTTCTTGTTGTGTTCCTCATCCGACACCGAGAACTGGAAACCAATCGCAAATTAGGATTAGATGACGATACGACTCGATGGCGAGCCGAGACAATGCCAGGACATTAGTGGGATCGTGTCCTTAAGCGGTGTGTTCCTGATCGCACTTTGGGCCAGTGATGCTCCGCTTAGCAGAAGTTCGGGTTCGGTGTGCAAAGCCCATCAGAACGCTTATCACGTTTGCAAAAACATAGCCTAACAAAAACAATGCCCGTTTTCTGTCCTGTTGTGTCCTGCGACGTCTAGTCGAGAGCAATGCACATTTTCGTTTCGCAATGTCACAGGCGACAGTGTAGGCTACAATATGAACATGTACAAATTCGTGCCGTGTGAAAGCACTTGGCACTTCAAGTAAAGCCACGTTGACCCGTAGCCTATTTCATGCTAGTGATATGCGTTCTTATTATGTCTCCGTGTGTGTGTGTGTGTACTGTATATATATACCTGGCCAGGTGCAAGGACTAACCTGTTAGAATTAGCCCTCGAGATCCGACACTGTAATTACAATAATCTGCCACACGATGTCCACATTTCCCAACATTGAGTGTTGGGTAAATTTGGGTCGTTGACTGCTGCTTTTCATAGGTAGCCTATTTAAAAGAACACGTTTGTGTACCCCGATGAATGCATGTACCCCAAACATGCATGTACCCTGTTTACCCTAACATTCATGCACCCTCTGTACCCAACATGCATGTACCCCTGTGTACCCCCAACAAATTCAACATAAATACATCACAAGCATCAGTTTTCTTGGTTCCAGACAGATAACCTATAAACAAAAATGGGGTATGTGTGTGTGTGTGTCGGGGGGGGGGGGGGGGCGGGGGATGGCAGGTTGCCAGGGTGACGTGTGCGTGTGTATGCATGTTATGATGCACGCCGCGTGTGTCTCTATTTGTGTGTGTGTGCGCGCGATGACTCCGATGTTAATCAGTTCATCTAAATGCATATGTGGCTTTTTCGCGTCTAATTACTCATGGGCAGTCCTGACGTGCACAAGTATTTCACAGATACCGACTTTTCCTCCAGTGCCTCGGCATGTGTCTGGATGTGTTGCATCTCAACTAACCGCACAAAAAACGTAGCCAACAAACTGGCTCCGGGGGGCCCTCGATTCAGGGGCCCCACAGCTGATTGGAAAGCCCGACCTCAAATCTGACCAAATAAAATCCAGAATCATAGACTCAACTGGCCCATGACGTTGGGTAAAAGAACCGATCAGAACACAGAGACCAAGGTGCACCTTGTGGTTCAGTGAGACACACCGCCCATCTATGGTCACAGCTCATATCCTGGTTACAACATTTTGAAGTTGATTACAACGGTAACATAAAAAGTACGGTACATAAACACGTAAAACGGCTCTGTCGCACAATGCTATATGCGTAAGCTTTGTACGCACGCAGAACATGAAGATGTGGAAGCGTGACACATTTCCCCTGTAGACACGGCGTGTGACAGCGTAGAAGGAGCCACTTTGACATCACCGGTGCGGGCCTATTAGCCAGACTAACCATATTAGCGCAAAAAGGTCTAAGTTACATAAACTCCACGACAGCACTTCCTGTCGTGTCGCAGATGCCCCTTCCTTTTTCAGACAAACACTCACACGCTACCTCTACTTCTCACGGCACACGTGCGCCTGCTAACATGCGCCTTGCTAACACGCACCTTGCTAACACGCGCCTTGCTAATGCGGGCCTTGCTAACGCGGGCCTTGCTAACGCGCGCCTTGCTAACGCGCGCCCTGCTAACGCACGCCTTGCTAACACGCGCCTTACTAAAGCATGCCTTGCTAATGTGTGCCTTGCTAATGCGCACCTGCTAATGTGCGCCCTGCTAACACGCACCTTGTTAGCGCGTGCGCGCTTTACGCCGCGAGGCCTGACCGTGGCGCGGCAGCGCGGCCACAGGTGCCGGCGCAATCAGCCCTCGCTCATCAACAGATGCGACGAGCGACTTCACGCCCCGGCGGTTCCGCTCTGAACCCCGGAGGTCTAAGAGCGGCTCCCCACCGGCCCGCCTGAACCACCGGCAGGCGCGTTACACCGCGGCGGCCCCCGCGCGGTCGCATGGCTGCCCTTGCTCGCTCATGCGGGCGAGATCCGGGAAGACACAGCTTGTCTCGGTTTTTTTTTTCTCCCCCACCAGGAGGGACGTGAGTCACCACTGGTTAAGGAGGTGGAAGAGCAATGCCCCCCCCCCCCCCACTGGAGAGGTAATGATGATTAGCATTAGCATTAGCCGCCGGCCTTGTAGCCGCGCTGCGTCACGCGGGCCACTTGTTTGGCGAGTGCCAGATGTGGGCGATGTGTGCAAGAGGGAGAGATGTGGAGGGATGTGGAGAAACATTGATAGAGCGAGGTAGACTTTGGGAGGGGGAAGATGGAGAGAGAGAGAGAGAGAGAGAGAGAGAAAGAGAGAGAGAGAGAGGAGTAAATTGATGGCGCAAGCCCAGCTAGAGAATGAGCAACAGAGGGTTTTAGCACTGGGCGGCCATCTTCAGAGTGTGTGGTGCTACTTTGTGGAAACCTTCCAAAACGAATCAAGACGAGTGAGATAAATTATCATAACGAGTGCAGGGTTTTGCGGAGTTTATGTTTGTTGTACAAAGGAAAGCATGTATATCTATGCACGCACAAGCAGCCGGTTAATTTGCTTTAAAGATCAATAGGAAAAAAAATGCACAAACATTTATTAACCAAACGTGATTTATGGGTAAACACGCCAACGTCTGCTTGCTGATACCCAATCATCTGGCTTCTTTACTTTCTTATCTTCATTTATTACGTCACAGGATTATAACTCAAAGTGTCATCATCAAAGCGATTACAAATATGATGATTAGGGGAGTGGAAACTCAAGTTATTCATCATCTGCGAGATGCATTGCAGAACAGTAGCGTTGGGAAACACTCCTTCTGCGTTGTAAAACAGTTGTAAATCCCATTGTGTGCAAATCAATCGATGATATAACTGATTTAACGTTGCTCAGGAATACACGGGTATATACAACATGATTCATGGCAGCATGGATTTCATGTGGATATGACATCCCTGCCTATAGGTGGGTCCTCTGTTTTTGTATGAGCAAGCGATAGGGTTCATTAGTGATTATACAGAGCTACGCGTTCAAGGTGCGTTAATCTATTTCCCATGCTAATCACAGAAATTACCATGAACGTTGGAACAAACAGAATAGAGATGCATAATAATCACCAAGAAGACAAACGACACTGTTGGCACATGCAGAGGAGCACTCCTAATTCTGCTTTCCTGTCTTCTGCCCCCCCTTCTGTTTCTTCTCAGTCTGCCTTGTGTTCCACCTCTCCTCCCCCTCTCCTCACCCTCTCCCCCCTCTGTTCCTCTCCTCTTTTTCCTTTTTCTCCTCCGTCCTCACCCCTCCTCCCCTCCCCTCCCCTCTCTCCTCCTCCCTTTGGCCGCCTGTCTTTGTGTTGGAGGAGGACAGTGTTATTTCATTATTCATCCTTTGAGGTACCCGGGACGCTGTGTCGTTGCACTGTGAGTGACAGTCAGAGTGCTCCGTTCTCTGGGCGCGTTCTCTGGCAGTGTCTTCCACCTGCCCTTGCCACTGAAAAAAAAACCTCCACTAAATATACCAAACCCTCGCACTTTCTGTCTGGTCAGAGACCCCCCCCCCCCCGCCCTGGAAGTGCTGCCTCAGGCCCACTTAGAATACATCTGGTTTACCTCTCCACGACTCACCCGGCGCCACCACACCCTTCATCTGTGGCATTGATGCAGCAGTCGGGCCGCTTAGAATGGTGGCAGAGGGACAGAGAGAGAGAGAGAGAGAGAGAGAGAGAGAGAGAGAGAGAGAGAGAGAGAGAGAGAGAGAGAGAG
>JAOPUH010000104.1:6156400-6167631 GCA_027123175.1 Urophycis cirrata | reverse complement strand
TGTGTGTGTGTGTGTGTGTGTGTGTGTGTGTGTGTGTGTGTGTGTGTGTGTGTGTGTGTGTGTGTGTGTGTGTTCCAGACTGGGCGTGGCCCGATGCCCAGCAGCTGGAGGACGTGGACTTTGAGGTCTTCAGGCCGCGGTCGCCCAGCCGCACGGGGGGCGTGGCCATCCCCAGCTTCGGCTCTCCCCGGGGGTCTGGCGCCCCCCCGAGGCCCCCGGCCGGCCAGGGGGTCCAGAGGAAGAGGCCGGGCTCCGCCAGGGACAGGCAGGTGGAGCCGCTCCACCGGCGGCTGGTGTCCTGGTTCGGGGACCACCCGCCGGCCCCCTTCGGGGTGCACCTGCTGGTGGAGCTGGGCAAGAGCTCTGGGAAGCGGGCCGGGGACTGGTACGGCCCGTCGGTGGTGGCCCACATTCTGCGGTACGTGTGTGTGTCTGTGTGTGTGTGTGTGTGTTTTTGTACTTTTCTTTGCTACATTTTTCGCTCCACCTCAGGTCACCACAGTTAACCATTGGTGGCGACTCTGGTGAACTCTGACTGAATCTCTCTTTGACTGAAGGGTGTTTTCTTCCACGGTCCATTCATGCGTCTCGTGTTTGCGTTCCTCCTCTCAGGAAGGCGGTGTGTAAAGCCACAGAGGTCAGCGACCTGGCCGTCTACGTGGCCCAGGATTGCACAGGTACGTGACCGCTCACGTATTCACATCGCGTGCAGCATGTCAGAACCCCACAGCCCGCGCTCGTTTCCTCCCCTGCATTTCTGAACGGCAGCCACTGAACGCCTGTCCTCAGTGTGCTTGTGCACAGCGGCAGGACGATGACCTTGCACTGCAGATATCAAATTGTGCGTACGCACGTGAACCGGGGGCGTTTGTCCCCGCGCAGCTCAGGTGTTGTGGCGGGCAGCGATGTGTTTAGTTCTGAACCGTCCCTGTCCCCCCCGTGTGTCTCCAGTGTACAAGGAGGACGTGCTGCAGCTGTGTGAGCCCTCGCCCTCGAGGGACAACGGCCCCCAGGTCTCCAACGGCCCCCAGGTCTCCAACGGCCCCGACGCCTCCTGGAAGTCAGTCATCATCCTGGTTCCTGTTCGCCTGGGCGGAGAGGCCCTCAACCCAGCTTACATTGAGTGTGTCAAGGTGTGTTGTTCGTGTCCCCTTCTCTCGCTACACACACAGACGCACACATAGACACACACACACTCACACACACCCACACACACACACACACACACGCACACATAGACACACACACACTCACACACACCCACACACACACACACACACACACACACAAACAGGCAGGTGTATACACACAGGCTGCCACACATGTGACCTGGGGTGACCCAGGTCACACGTGTGTATTCGTGTCTCCTTCTCTCGCTGCGCACGCCCACACACGTGTGACCCAGGTCACACGTGAAAGACAACTCACAGAAAACTCATGGCTAATCCTGCAGCTGTGGCTCTTAAACGAGCAGCGAGTGTGAGAAAGTGAGTTATTTATGTTCTGCCACGTCGTTCCCACCGCGGTGCTCCGTGTTTCCCTCCCGACGAGTGACCTTGAGGCTCCTGTGTGTTTCTGTTCCCAGCGCATCCTGAAGCTGGAATGTTGCATCGGCATCATCGGTGGGAAACCCAAGCATTCGCTGTACTTCGTGGGCTTCCAAGGTGAGTCCGGGGAACGCCCAGAATTCCGGAAGCCGCCACCCCCGCGTTATTCCCCCTCCCACCGCCTCCCCTCGTTCAGCACAGCGTGCCTCGTACGGCCCGTATTTACTGTTAAAGATGGTGATAATTAACAGGATTCACCCTACTTCCAGTGGGTTAGTGGGATCCCACTGGGACCGCCGGGTCAGTCGTTATGGGCCCTGTGTGGAGGGTCTTGGCGAGCTAGCCACATAAATGTGTGTGTTTTTATGAATGAAGCTCTGTGGGGAATATGCTCAAGCTGACGCACGCGGCCAGGAAACACGGAGAGGACTTGCCGGAGCCGCTGTGAATTGAAACGTTGCTTAACATGTTGATTAGCACGCCATAAGTCTGGTCCCAACACGCTGTCATGTTACATTGACTTTCACCCCACCTATGTGTCTACACCTGCAATTGTTACTTGAACTGTGGGTGAACCTTGACCAGGAAATGGGTTCAAAGGAAGCCGCCTGATGGTGTGTACCACGATGGTTACTGTGTGTGTGTGTGTGTCTGTGTGTATTTGTGTTTGTGTTTGTGTGTGTGTGTGTGTGTGTGTGTGTGTGTGTGTGCGTGTGCGTGCGACTGACAGATGAGCAGCTTCTGTACCTGGACCCCCACTACTGTCAGTCCGTGGTGGATGTCACACAGGAAGACTTCTCCCTGGAGGTTTGACATCCACAACTGAATGCAGTCTGTTTCTGTCTCTCCCTTTCTCTCCGTCTCTCTCTCTCTCTCTCTCGTCATTATTCTATGTATACCTTTATGTTTTATTTCTCTGAAATTCGAAGGGCTTTATCTTGCATACCGGCAATATTTTCGGAGCCAAAACAAGATCAGGTTTTTTATTGTTGAGTACATCCCGTCTCTCTCTGTCCCTCTCGTTTTGTCCGTCTTGTCTTTCTGTCGCTCTGACCACAGACTCCAAACACTCCAATTCATCATGGAGTTCACAGCCCCCTGCTTCTGGAACGATAATACTTGCCTCTCTCTCTCTCTCTCTCTCTCTCTCCTTCCTTTTTTTTCTTTAGTCATTCCACTGCTGCTCGCCCAGAAAGATGCCCTTCAGCCGAATGGACCCCAGTTGTACGATCGGCTTCTACGCAAAGAACCAGAAGGACTTTGAGTCTCTGTGTTCAGCTGTCACCGAGGTAACCGTTTCTAGCTTCATGCTTTATGCCTTAGAAACCTTTTCTACATGTGGTCAATGGAGGCGTTGAGCTCTTGGTGTTCACTGAGATGCTGGCTCAGGAAGGCAGACAGTGGTGAGGGGTGTTTTTGGAGGATCCCGGAGGCAAAGCGGAACTCTTGGTGTGTAAAATGGGAGAAACGCTGTGCTATTCTGCGCACGCTGCACTCTGTTTCCAGGCAATATCTGCTGCTTCGCCAAATCTCCTCATTTTTCACTGCTTCGCCTTGAGAAAGGTGTGGCAGGTGTTAAGGAGTGGAACCAGCCTCTTCTGTTCTTCATGCTATTCACCCCCCCCCCCCCAATCCAACACACAGGGAAGCTTGGAACAGCTTTCGCCAAAGAATCTTCACTGATTTTAGAAGGAACCAAAGCGGTTGGTTCGGTTGGTCACACTGGTTTGCCGTGAGGAGATCCGGTGAGGAAGGATCAAAATGGCCACCAACGTGTGTGTGGAGAAGGTTGTGGTGGATGATGAGGTCAAACACCGGAGGTCCTGGTGGAAGTGTTGCCATTTGATCCTGATAGGCATTGCAAATTCAGTCTAATCAAGTGTGTCCTTGACAAAATAGCACAAAGTGTCCCTTTTTTTAAATTTCCTGGCCTGTTATTTGAATAAGCGATGTAACCTTGCATGGTTTGTGGGTCATCAGGAGGTGCTGCTGTAGCTCACAGCTTGCCCAGTCCTTCTCAGGCTGCTTCTGTGTATGCACATTTTATTTTAATATTAGCTTGCAGTCAAAATGGCCCTCGAGGCTGTTTATGTGTCCACGCACAAACCGTGTGAACCGTCCTTCCCTCTGAAAACACACCATGCAAGAACCATGCACGTATCTGAGCCTGTCTCTGAGCCTGTCTCTGAGCCTGTCTCTGGGCCTGCCTCTGAGCCTGCCTCTGAACCTGTATCTGAGCCTATATCTGAGCCTGTGGAAACGTGTCCCCCATGTGTGGTCTCGTCCTTCACGCATCCTCTCTCCGTGTCCCAGGCTCTGTCCTCGTCCAAGGAGAAGTATCCCATCTTCACCTTCGTGGACGGCCAGGGTCAGGACTACGGGCTGGAGGACCGCGGCGTCAGTCCCAGCGGGCCCGCCCACATCCTGCCCCCGGGCAAGCAGAGCCGGAACAGCACCACCCGGGCCAGCGCCGACGACTTTGTCTTCCTGTGAGGCCGGCCCCCGCGCGGACTAGCTGCCGGCAGGGAGCGGGAGGCGGGCCCTGCCGACACTGGCCAATCAGGGGAGGGAACGGGAGCCTGTGCGGACTCTATACTCCGTTCCTCCATCACTATTGGCTACAGGGGGCCCATCAGCGCCAAGGGTCTTGCTGTTTTTGGTTTTTTTTTTTTTTACAGTAAATATCGAGGGGGAAAGAACATCAAAAAAACCCATCTACATCTTCAAGGATTTGAGCTGTGCTTGAGTTACTATACTGGCTGCTTTAATGGCCTGACACATGGTATATAAGACGAATCAAGCAACAAATCAAGAGTTAGAGTTTTAAATGTTTGTTTCCAAGTCCAGGCAACTTACTTTGCCCACGTTTCAGTGAGTGGAACAGAACCATGTCAGGTGGTGAGACATGGTATGAAATACCATGGGTAAGAGATATATTATATACACTCCTAATTTATCATTTCATTCACTGGATTAATTTATCACGTGTGTGTGTGTGTGTGTCTGTGTGTGTGTGTGCGCGCACACGTGTGTGTGTGTGTGAGCGTGTGTTTCCGCGTGTCGTACTCTAGTCCCACACTCATTTGAGGTCAAAGGTGTTTCATACCAACGCCACTGCTACCTAACCCTACCCACAATGCACCAGGCTGCAGGCCCCCCCCCCCCACGTGGCTCTCTACTTGGGCCCTGCCAACACTAGCAGTAGAAACATATCAGAACTCAGCCTTCTGCATCGCATTGCAGCTGGCCTACGCGGACTGGACCCCTCAATAAAGATCCTACAGGAGGATTGTGGAAGTGTGTCGCTCGGTCCCCCTTGTTGTGTTGCCTCACTGTTGAGTAATGAAGGAGGTGTGTTTGCTTTCGGGTCGTCGTGTTGTGTCTTTTGTTTTCTTGTTATGTTGTGTTCCTTGTCGAATAGCTGGTCATCACAAGTTATTCCGTTGCTCGGTTTCTACCGATTAAATGTCTGCCACTGCAACGACTGCTGTGTGTTTTATTTGACTGCACAAAAATGTATTATTTGTGATCTATATTTGGTCCGTTTTGATACTTAGTAATAATACCAGCTGTCTGACCTTTTCCAACTCACACCTTTTCAACTTTAGAGTTGCCTTTAATCATAATCAAGAGTTAATTGTAGAAGTGATGCAGAACGTGTATAACTGGTTTTGCATTGAAAGCGTCACGAGATGACTTCAAAATACACGTGACAGCCTCCAGTACACAACCTGCACCTTGAGGACCAGCACCCTGTTATCTCTGGCACGCATGCGCACTGGCCGCAGTCCGGGACTTCACCGCTCGGTCGCAGCAGCCGAGAAGGTGGGGGGGGCGCTCGTGCTACGTTGGTGAGATAAATTAACCGCCAGGGCAGATGACTAAGAGGGGGGAGTGATATAATTGCGAAAATTGCCTCGCTTTCAACATATAGATCTAACTATCAACTCAGAGGAACGCAGACTTTCACCAGGACTGCCTGCCATTGACGCTGGTAGGTCAGTCATGCACAAGCACAGTCCGCCATTCCCCCTCCTTTTCTCATATTTTGCTAGACAAGCCTTTCACTGTTTTAGACGGAATTCGTCTGCCAATGGTCTGGGTTCTCGCCCTCTCCGAGGCTGCAGTTCGGCTGCAGTCGCCTATTCGGGTGTAGCTGTGTGTGCGACACAAAGGGTTTGGGCGCAGCTCAGCGGGGGGTGGATAATCAGTACCTGATAATTAACATTCTCCTAATGATGTCCGCGTGCTTTGTACAGCCGGGGGGGGGGGGGGGGGGGGGGGGCGCGGGGGGATTGGCGCCCCCCGGGCGGCTGGTAAAAATGATCAGTTGGTTCAGAATTAAGTTTTTTCCCAGCGCATTAATTTATTCATTATTTCAAGGGCTTGGTTAGGTATTTGAAGTATTGTTTGGATTGAGCAATATATCATCCCCTATATAAAGCCTTTTTTTTACACAGGATAATACCTCTGTAATGTTTTACATTAACGCATAAAACCATTAGAGCTATATTAGTCCCTCACCTCTATAATGTATAACAACGTGGGTCAAAAGCTCTGTAGTGAATTAATGTGTGCCATTATTTCTTTATGTCACCCCTCCTCCCTCTCTCCCCATTCATCCCACTGAGAACCAGAACACCAGGGTCCATGTCAACTCCGGACCCTCCAATGGGTGGCACCCCTCGTCCGGACCCTTCCCCGGGTCCTGGACCCTCCCCGGGGGGCATGCATGGTCCCGGCTCTGGCTCCACTCACAGTGTGATGGGCCTGGGCCCGGGACCTCCGTCCTCAGGGGCCCCTCCACCTGGCCCCTCTGGATACGGCCTGGACGCCATGCACCCGCTGCACAAAGTAAGCAGTGCCAACTGGGGTGGTGGGTGGGGTGGGTGCCAGATCCCACCGCACCGAAACCAATTGGGGGAAACTCTGCGTTATTGCCATTCAGTTTGCTCTGTCTGTTCCCAATGGACGAGGTTGATAGTCCCGCCCCCCCCATGTTTCTCTCAGCCAATGGAGGCCGTGCTCGAGAAGAGTGTGGCTGAGGAGGGCCGGTTCAGCCAGATGAAGGGCGTGTCTCTGAGGCCGGGGGGCCACAGCGGCATGGGCCCACCACCCAGCCCCCTGGACCAGCACTCCCAAGGTAGGAGGAGCACTGTGGGCGAGGTCCCTGTGGATGGGTAGTAGCATCTGGTCCCGGCTGGTGACTCCCAGCCTCTCTGCGGGCGCAGGCACACTGCGGTGCAAACCAGCAATTCAGCCACACCACTCACGTTGTGGTACAAGATTGTGAAAAATCTCACACACATGACCAGGAAATTATGTCTACTAGGCATTACCAATTTTGGTCATGTTTCACACTGCAGACAACAAAAGGTTTCTAAAAGTCAAACATGCAGTCGTGTAGTTGGTCTGATATGTATTGAAATAGAGAATGAGTTGTAATACAAGGCCCAGCCGCACCAGGAGTCACATCAAATCATACCAACTACATGAGTGGCAGTCAGGCAGTCAGGATTAGGTCACATTCCCAAAGTTTCACTGCTCACCTAGTCTTGCCTCAAGGCGCGGTGGCCGGAACCACTGGTCTAGACTTCTGGTTGAGGTGAGCTGTCTGGCTTTGTGCATTGGGTGTTACAGTCAGCAGGGCCTAGCTGCGAGTGGGGCGTGGATCTGTACACCTGTGTAGGAGCAACTACATTCCCTGTACACTACGCATTCCCAGACATGTGACTCACTGTCTTAGTTTCACTGAGAAGGAGACACCCAGTGTGAAAACCTGTCTCTCCTCGCTGAGCGTAAGATGCAGACTGGTCAGGGAATGCTAGGCCTGTTCATATTACATATAACTAACAACCCTTGTTTCAGACATGCTTGACTCAAATACTAGCGACTGAAGGTAGAAATATATCATCATAATTAAAACTCCTCTAAACCGCCATTCTAGAACCCCAACACACTAGAGAATTGTACAATTCTCCTTAACGGGCCTTTGTAGAGACTTGTAATAAGCAAAGCAAAGGAGAGGCACAAATATATTTAAGGACTCCTTGGGTAGCAGAAGGACCCCTTGGTGTCCAGTTAAAACCAGCTTCATACTTAAATGACATTAATTACCATAGCTTGATATTTTCATTGTTATTGACAACTGCCAGGAATAACTCTGTGTGATCTGATGTTGTAAGACCTTTACACCATCTCCCTGTCAGCTGCCTGTCCCCCAGGTTACCAGTCTCCCCTTGGGGGCTCGGACCACTCCAGCCCTTCCAGCGGGCCTCAATCAGGTCCTCTCATGCCATCTTCGGCATCCTCGTCTTCCTCTGGTGGCCCTGGCTCTGGTCTCACCCCCTTGGATGGCTCCAGTGGAGATCCACAGAGCATGGGTCCCAACAGCAGAGCTGGTCCCCCTGGCAGCGTAGGCCCCGGACCCAACCCCGGACCCAGCCTGGGCCCCGGGGCTCCCGGCCTGGGACCTGGCTTAGTATCCGTGGGACCTGGTGGACCCGGTGGGCCCGGGGGTCCTGGTTGCCCCGCTGGTCCCACCCCGTTCAACCAGACCCAGCTGCAGCAGCTGAGGGCCCAGATCATGGCGTACAAGATGCTGGCTCGTGGGCAGCCCCTGCCAGACCACCTGCAGATGGCCGTCCAGGGAAAGAGGCCCATGCCAGGGATGCAGCAGCAGCCCATCCCCAGCCTGGCCCCTGGAGCTGGGGGTGGGCCCGGAGGGGGGTTGACAGGACCATGCCCTGGACCTGCAGGCTACGGCAGAGCCCACGGTAAGCGGATTTTACTGTCGTTCCACCCATGCACAGAGATGGTCCATAGGACTGATGGGACCCCACATGCCTCCCCTGAACCTGACTGGAATGCAGGGGTTCAACCCCGACTGACCACCTAAGACTTGGTCTGAGGGTATGTGGAGATGTCTTTTACGTTTCAGTGAACTGGATGTGAATGTTAGATGTCACCAAATTCATTTCTGAGAACTGGCGGGAGTGGTTGGCAACAAACCAAATATTTTCTTATGAAGCATTTATTTTCTGTTGTACGTCTTGGCACTTTAATCACTCTTTGTAATTTGGCACTTTGATTGCTCTTTGTAACTTGGCACTTAGCCAGAGATGTTGTATACCAGCAATGGTTAACCTAGCAATTGAAATGCTTGTAACTTGTTCGGGTGACTTTCTTACTGTATTAGCAGCAATGAAATGTTTCACCTTCTTCTGACAAATGTACTCTTTGTAAGTCACGTCTGCTAAATACCCTAAATGTAAATGTACTTTTTCTGAAATAGCATTCAGCCTCTCAGCTCCATCAATGACACTGATTTGATAATTGTATACATTCTTTGAGGTTGGTGCTTTGTCAGTTGACCTTGACTTTCCCATGTTAAACAGCCTCCCAAAGGTTGTAGCGTAGGGTCTCAGCATCCTCATGTCCCTCTCCCCCTGCAGGCCCCCTGGTGAGCGCCGTGGCCCCCTGCTCCGGCCTCCCCCACAAGCTCCTCCCGGCCCCGCCGGCAGGCCGGCCCTCCCCGGCCCCGCCCCCCGCCGCCTCCCCCGTCCTGCCCCCCCAGATGCCCCAGTCCCCGGGGCATCCGGCCCAGCCCGTGGCCGTGATGCCGCACCACGCCAAGCCCAACCGCGTCACGCCCATCCAGAAGCCCTGCGGCCTGGACCCGCTGGAGGTCCTGCAGGAGAGGGAGTTCAGGTACCGGGCTGCGGGTTCAGCCAGCAGGTCAGGCTGGAAGCACCGGAGCACTGCTCAGTGCCCGGCCTGAGCACCGGAGCACTGCCCAGTGCTCGGCCTGAGCACTGGAGAGTGTGAATGCATCTCTGACGGGGCGGTAGACCCACTTCCAGTCAAACGCGATTTTAACAAAGAAATGTTTTATGTGATTAGGTTGTGTGTCAAGATGAATAACCATCTTGATGAAGTGCTTTTTTTTTTACTACATTGCTGTGGCCACCGTTAAACTTTTTAGGTGGATGGTGTGATGAACCTCCACCCCGGCTCAAAAGTTGAATGTTCTAGTAACAAAAAAATGTGCTTTGGGAGAGAAAATCTCCCAAAGCACATTATCATTTCCAAATGAGATTTTTGAGAACATGTTTGACCTGCAGCTCCCTGTCCTCCAACACACAGGGGGCGTATCAGACTCTGTGAGTGTCTGGTGAGTAGGTCCTCGAGGAAGGACTCATCAGAATCAGAATCCATTTATTGCCAAGTAGTCTTCACAGCCGAGGAATTTGCTGTGGTATATTGGTGCATAAGTAAAAAGTAAAAAGGAAGTACTGCAGAAGTGAATAAATAAAGTGAAATAAAATAGAAACGGAAATACTTACAAATATGTACAATAAGTGACTGTGGGGGGAGGGGATAAGGGTCCATCACACAGTGCATGTAAACAGTGTGCCGGTGTCCCAGGCTGCAGGCCCGCATCACCCACCGCATCGCCGAGCTGGAGAACCTGCCGGGCTCCCTGGCCGGGGACCTGCGCACCAAGGCCACCATAGAGCTCAAGGCCCTGCGCCTCCTCACCTTCCAGAGGCAGGTAATGATGCTCAGGGCAGAGCGTACCTGTGGTGTAAGCCAATCACAGTGAGGAGAACCAGCACAGGTGGTCTGGAAAGTAAGCCATGTAGAAGATGTAGATAACTGTGGCCCTCATCAATATAAAAAATAGGTAAAAAGTTTGGACGGAAAAAAAGGAGGAGTCAATGAATGTGTGTGTATTGGTGTGTGTGTGTGTGTGCGCTTTTGGTTTATGTGTTTATTGAGATTGTAGAGATCATTACAATGGCATGTTTTCTTCAACATCTAGCCTCACACACCTGTTATCTACCAGAATTATTGTAGAAGACACACGTGTATGCATGTGTGTGTGTGCGTGCCTGTGTGTGTATGTGCGTGCCTGGGTGTGTATGTATGTGTGTGTGCGTGTGTGCCTGTGTGTGTATGTATGTGTGTGTGTGCGTGCGTGCCTGTGTGTGTATGTTTGTGTGTTTGTGTGTGTGTGTGTGTGTGTGTGTGCGTGCGTACCTGTGTTTGTATGTTTGTGTGTGTGTGTATGTTTGTGTGTGTGTGTGTGTGTGTGTGTGTGTGCGTGCATGCCTGTGTATGTATGTGTGTGTGCTGCAGCTCCGTCAGGAGGTGGTGGTCTGCATGCGTCGGGACACGGCCCTGGAGACCGCCTTGGACCACAAGGCCTACAAGCGCAGCAAGCGGCAGTCCCTGAGGGAGGCGCGCATCACGGAGAAGCTGGAGAAGCAGCAGAAGATCGAGCAGGAGCGCAAGCGGAGACAGAAACACCAGGTGACTATGATGCTCAGCCTAGAGGTCTGACCAAAGGTTGTTGTTTCAGACAAACCTACTTTGCTCCACTCTCTTCATCTCCTCCCTGTCTTTACATGCCTCCCCCTCTCCTCTTCTCCTCCCATCTCATCATCTCCTCTCCTCTCATTGTCTCCTCTCCTCTCCACTTATCTCCTCTACTCTGATTCTCTTCCTTACTCTTCTCTGTTCTTCTTCTTTGTTCTCTAATATCTCCCATTATTCCTCTATGCTCTCTCTCTGTCCGTCTGTCTGTCTGTCTGTCTCTCTCTCACTCTCTCTCTCTCTCTCTCTGTCTGTCTGTCTGTCTGTCTGTCTGTCTGTCTGTCTGTCTGTCTGTCTCTCTCTCTC
>JAOPUH010000104.1:6088840-6099209 GCA_027123175.1 Urophycis cirrata | reverse complement strand
CCCACACACCCACACACACACACACACACACACACACACACACACACACCCACACACACACACACACACACACACACTCATTCGGGAGAACAGGGACCAAGGTGAATCAACAAGGGTATTCATAATGAGTGGACAACGGAATGCAGAGTACAGTGAAACACACTCTGAAGGTCACAGACACGATTGCTGGCTTGAAAGACGCAACACACACACACACACACACACACACACACACACACACACACACAAACCGGGATACGTGAGAGCTGACGCTTTATTGTCCACAGCAAGCCATGAGCGGCTCGGGTTTCTGTGTTTGCATAATGCCCATTCGTTCGCGCTTGTGAGCGATTTGGAAATAATTCACCCTGACCAGGGGGTCGGACATTTTCACAACCTGCAGCCCACCTGTGTGCAGCTGCCATGAATATACAGTATGACCTCATACCAGTAGAAAGACCAAATACAGAAGTCATACTGTAGGAACACAATATTTTATGTTGCGTATGCGTCAACCTATTGCGGGAACGATGAGCCATCCAGCCTTCACCGCCCAGGGCGGAGGCGTGGATCCAAAGTTGACTTGCAGTACGAAAGGAGCGGATCGAAAGGAGGTAAACACCCTCAGGCCGCCCCCTTCGGTCACATCGAACGAACGAGTAATGAGCAGCTCAGGGTCGTTATTTGCATTGCTACCCGTGGAAAACAAACCCGGCTGTTCAATCGTTTGTGTATGTGGAGTGTGTGTGTGTGTGGGGGGGAGTAGTAACTATAGGGAGTGTCCTATGCAATTTCATGAGTAATGTGTGTGTCTTTAGACTCATGACAATACATGACACGTCAGGCCTCTGAGTGCCTCTCACAGGGAGGACTACTTCCTGTTTCTAGGGGACCGGGTGACTCCGATGTCCGACACGCCCTCAGTGGTCACTCTACCCCCAGCTCCTCAGGTGCACGCCTCTTTAGTTTGGGTGCAGCGTAGGGGAATACATGGCATTCCCCTGCACATTAGCAATGCTTGTCCATGCAAAAGGTAGCCAAGGACGGTGAGGTGGATGAGGAGGTTGAAAGGCATGTCCTGCTCCCCCATACTTCACAGATCATCAGTATCAATGCATTGAAGTGTTGTGACCTTGGAATGTCCTGGACACCTATACCATAGAACAGACTCACCAGGATGCTGCCTTGTTTAGGCAGCATCCAGCATCCTACACACAAGCCTAGCAGCGAATCCAGTCCTGTAATGACACCAAGAATAGGTGAGCAGGACCAGGACAGGACAGCTTCCACTGAAGCCTGAGTTAATAACTTATCCAGTGGTGGGAAAAATAACTTCTCGACAACTTATAGCTGGTATCTCAGACAAAAAATCAAGACAACCCTGATTCAGTTTATGGGTATATTTAAAATAGGACAATATGCCAGTTAAGATTGTTAAAAAAAACACACATATATTTTGCTTTGTTTTTATGTGTACAAAGTATTAATAATTTCTCTGATAACAGATAAATAAGGATTTCAGATGCCCAGAGTTCAGTCCGGAGTAAATAAAATAACATGTGTGTTCAGAATGTCTTAAGAGAAACTCTGCCTGAGCAAAGCACCAGGGAGCCTGTTATAACACTGAGCTCGTTTAGAGTCCCACACTTCCATTGGGTTTTGGATTCGTATTTCCTGTAAAACTGCAACACCACGAGGGGGTGGGCTCACCCAGCCGAGTGTCTGAAGGTGTGTTGACGAGCAGCGGGCCCGTGTTATGTGACTGCAGGCCAGGGCTTGAGCACACCCTGTTCGTCGGCTCAGGCCGTTGGTGGAGCCTGCTGAACGAACACAGGGTGCACTCGTGGGTGCACTCGTTGAGACAAGCTTTGTGCTTGTCTCAACGAGTGCAGTAGATAGAAGACAAAACATGAATGGTGGGAGGTGTTTGTGTTGAAGAAGTAGACGGCATGCAGAGTGACAGGTAGTGCCCAAGGGACGCAGGGAAATGTGAGAAAGCGAGGGAAAGCTTGCGTGAGGAACAGCGGCGTACGTACGCAACTAACGTCAGTGATCCATGGACCTTAAACGCACCTCTCACTGAATGAGAGATTATTTAAAGACATACATTTTTACAGTAAATGTTGAAAAATGGCTGACGAGGTGGAAAAAACAAGTCACAATGTGTTGCAGTGTTCAAATGTTTTTTTTTTATATCAGTGTATTGACTATGTATGTATCCCAACATTGTATTAATAACCCAATCATGGCTTGGGTTATTTCACCTCATTGCCCTCTTATGCATCCTGGATTATTTCAATGTGTCAAGAGATACACAAAACAAGATTTTCTGTGCGGCGTCTAAAGCCACTCTTGAACCCCGTCACGTGTTAACCCAGTCCAAAGTGGGATGCAAAAGCACACCTGCTGGGACATGCGTTGTCCCAGGCATGAAGGGTGCATTCACTGGTCTGTTGTCTGGTCTGCTCTAACACTAACCTGACGCTTACCTGACACTAGCAGATCTCAACCAATGTTCCCGACAACCAATAATTACAGTAAATCATTCAAATAAATACATAGTTTGAGTGAGAAATCTTCACAATGGGTAAACAAGTACAAGTACAAAATCTAAAAATAACCGACGATCAAATGCATCTTGTATTTATAAAAAAATCCCACCAGTAGTCATCAACGTTTTAAACTCAAAATCGATTAGGGCTTTGTTGGGGAATATAATGTAATCCCTCCACTTAAAATGTTTAAAATTTTCTTAAGCCAAACCACTGTGGCGACACAAAGTGGTTCTTCCAAATCAGCTGCTACTTAGTTTAGTTTGTACGTGTGGCGGCAGCAGATCCACCAGGTTGGCCTCGATAACAAGGCCGCTGAGTTTCAGTGAGGCACAGTCCCCGATCTCGTCAGGGAGGGAATCTATGCGGTTTCCTTTCAGCTCGAGCCTGACCAGCATGGTCAGGCTGGATACCCTGGGGCTCAAGGAAATCAGACGGTTGTTTCCTAGAACCAATGTCCTGAGCTTCTTACAGGAGAACAGGTCCTCCGGCAGGACCTCCAGAGAGTTGAAGGCTGCTGAGAAGAACTGGAGGCCTTGCAGGATGCTCACCTCGGGGGGGAGTGAGGTGATCTGGTTATGGGAGATGTCCAGGTGTTTGAGCTTGGTGCAGTAGAACAACCTGGAGGGAAGCTTCTGGAGCTTGTTCCAGCTGACGTCGAACGTCTCCAGGAACTGTAGCTTGCTTATGTGCTCTGGGATGTAGCTGATGCTGTTGTACCACAGGCGGAGAGTCGCCAGATGCCGGCAATGTTGTAGGCTGAGGATCTCCTCCACAGTGGTGAGCTTGTTGTCTTTCAGGTCCAACTCCTGGAGGTTCCCCAGGCTGAAGACAGCACTGGGGATGCGTTCGAGCAAGCATCCCATTAGCTCCAATGAATCCAGGTTGGTTAGCTTCTTCAGACAGCTAAAAGCTGCAATCTTGTTACCTTCATTGTAGATGCAAAGCTTCCGCAGCTGTAGGGCAACATCCCCTACACTGGTCGGGATCTTGTTGAGGTTGCTGCGAATAGTAAGGACCCTGAGAGCTTTGAGATCCCTCAGAGACTCAAGGGTAGGACTTCGGGACACCTCATTGGACAATTGGCCACTTAAATGTAGTTCTTCCAGGTTCTGCAGGCTATACATCCAGGGAGGAACCTGCTCTGCATTGTCAAAAGACAGGTGTAATACCTTCAGTCGTTCCTTAAGGTAGGCCATGGCCGCTAACTGGACCTTGGTAGGGCAGTGGATGAGTGCCAGCTCCTGAAGAGCATGAAGTTTAACTATGCCAGAGGAGATGGTCACATTAGAGAGGAGCTCCAGCTTCAGTGACTCTACCTCTGGGAGCTCATAGGCCGTATCAGGAAGGCCGGGCAGCATGAACAGGTGGAGCTCCTGCCGGTCGTTGGGGTTCCTGGAGAGGCGCGCCCGCAGCTTCTTGGCGGTCCACTCGTGGTTGAGGTTGACCTGCCGGAGCCGACCCTCGCTCACCTCCGAGAGGAAGACAGCGAAGCGTTTGGCGTACAGAGCGTCATATTGGTCGCTGAGGTGCAGGAGGAAGGCGAAGTCGTTCTTCATGTCTGGTATGTCGGCAACGCCTGTCTCCAACCTGACCTGCTCAAAAGAGTACTCCTTCAGAGAACGATGCAGAAGCCAGTAGAGGGTGTAGATGCACATCGATCCATAGACCCCCACGAAGCAGATGTAGCAGTAGGCCAGCTTGGAGAAAAGATGGGCCTTGTTGTGGTTACAGCAGTAGATGTCAAAGCCGGTCAGCTCAGGAGGGACCAGGCAACGCACTACAATCTCAATATTAGGAACCAGGACCGCACTGTAGGTAATGATGAGGATAACCTGGAACACTTTGAAAGAAGTCTGTAGCACATACATGACATAGAGGAGGTCCGCTTCCTCCACGTGCGTTCTGAACTTTTTCACCATCTCAAAGAGAGCCTTGGCCTGCTCTCCTTCCTTGCGATCCAGAACCGAGGGCGTTGTCTGAGTTTCCGGGGCCTTTTTCTCCGACTTGACGGAGGACGACCGCAGCAGCCCCACCATCTCCTCCTCCGAGGCTCCAGTGGGTTTTGACATGGTGTTCCTCCGCAGAGTCACCAGCTTCTCTTCGCTCCTCTCCTCCGAGACCTCGTTCAGGGCCCTCGTGGTCCAGGGGGAGTTGAAGCACTTCCCAAGAATGGTCACAAAGAGCTCGATTTTGGACGAGGTCCCGGGAAACTTGAACCAAAAGCTGCTGACCACCATGAAGATCATCGTGTGGATGACCACCAGGTAAGGGAAATACTTGCCGTACCAATGCACAGAGCGCTCGTAGCAGTAGTGGTTCACAAAGACATACTGGTGGATGTCCAGGTTGTTCTTACGGCCGTACACCTCGCGAATGATGGGGCTCACAGGCTTGGCCAGTGAGTGCTGCCATGTTTCGTTCTCCCCATAGGCCCGGATGTGGCTGCAGTCGATGGCCTCAGGGGTTGGGCTGCTGAGATGGCTGGGCAGGCAGGAAATCTTGTCCTGGGTGATCTGAGGAGGAAATGAAAAAAACCCGAATGAAATTGAATTCAAAATGAATAAATTAAATGAGTACATTTTTATCATGTCTATTTATTGAAGGAATTCAGGTGCATTACAGGAAAAATGTAAATGTATATTCAATGGAAACAAATGATGAATGCGTTGTTACACTTTCTGATTTTGTGTAAAACTATTTTCCCATGCGTATCTCCAAGGGCTGTTTGAGAACGGACTCAGTGACGTTGATCATTCTGTTTTTCTTCAGTATAGACCAAAATGCTGAGGGGTACGCAACGACATTCAAAGTGAGGGAGCGGAGCCTCCTCAGGCTGGCCGAGGTCCAGATATATCTCCTCAGAATGTATCAAATTGTCGAAAAAATGCAGAAAAGAATACCCTCATTCTTTAGCTTAACATGAGAAAGCCAGAGATTCATTTCCAGTGATGCTGGATGCCAAAAAGGTATAAGCTATGACAATCCAATGCAAACATTGTAAATTATGTTCATTTGAACTTTCCAGTTTCTTTCAGAGATACAAAACTCAATTGACTCCCTATTAGCATTCCTGATAACTTCCTCTTTGGCTAGTGAATCACCTGTTTATTACTGCACCATCCCACACATGGATGGAGTGATGGCTACTATAAGTGTGAGGTGAAGTATACGAGTTAGGCATTATTTGATAAGGAGACAAAATAAATATGTTTTATTAATAATACAAAATTGCTTTGACAGTAGTCACGAAATTAACACATTTTTCCTGACCTATTTTAGACTCTGGTGCTTCCATCAGAGAGGATCCCTGCCGCGTCAGAGCTAGTGCAGTGGAGCTACGCTGATAGCAGTGACGCTATTACATGTTGTGCCTTCAGAAATGTGTTCCATATGAGTCCCAACCTTTTTATGACTTCCCTATGTGGCCCCTCAGCTATTGTGGTGCCATGTCACCACCGCCTAGAGAACTTCATCTCTGGAAACAAATTTATGAAAGGGGAGGTAGGCCTAACTGAATATGAACCTCTGAACATAATTAAATACAATGATATTGTAAAGACCGAATATGAAAAAATGTGTTCACTAACTGTATTTTATGATGTGTTAGCATTATAGTGGGTGAAGCAGGTGATAAAACGACATGCACCTTGTAATACTGGTTTTAATGGCTTGAACTTTTGTATCAACACAGGGACATCATGTGTAAGACCTTCTTCAATGTTTACTTTTATTGTTACATGAGGAGGTGGGACTTTGTTTTCCCCAGAGCGCTGCTTGAATCAAGGCTTTGATTGTTTCCAGAAACATTTCAACGGTGCTGTTTCGCCAGCCAGACGATACTTCCAGTGTTCACGGGAGGTGCGGAAGTCCTGAAGCGCGACTGAGGCAACAATCAACTGAGTTATTTATCTACCACATCATTGACGTCCAGTCATTCCCCCGGTGGAACACAGCCACTGCTGGGCTCTGTGCATTGTATTTCTGCACACTAAGTAGAACTACTGGCTTCTCTGACAACAATGCCGCCGCTTGTGTTATGATTCACTGTTCTCAGTAACCCGAGGTTGCCAGGTACGAAACACATTGTCGCAGCATGCAAACAAACTGGATCCACAGAGATTGGACCAGATTCTAGGCAAGACTCGATGTTAGAAGCTCCATGACGAGAGCCGACGTAACACACGACCACATCTTGTGAGTTGCATTAGAAAGGCGGAGACAGCTTAGACCTCAGGAGGATGTGCAGACGGACGCCACGTGAGCTGGTTTATAATTTGCAACCAATAAATAAATTGCAAACGAACAACATGAGCTGATCAAATCACGGCGTGGGACAGTGTGGGACTGGGCACCCTGACCAGGTCGGGCTGAGTCTGGGGAGACCACCTTCCCCAAGATGTTGTCATTTTGTAATGATTTGCTTTACCGGCGCTCTCGGGTTAATATGTGCTTGATGGAAGTTGCTCATAAAGCTGTGATCTGAGTCCTTTCTTTATAACTCCTTATTACTTACTACCTTATATGCAATTTCTTTGCGTCTGCTATTAACTTTCTATATTGTATGCCTAGATGTAGCCTATGTATATTTATGTATATTGTTACATATTTTTATATTTATATTTATATTTATCACTCCTACACTGTTTTTCACTGTTTTTTCTTTTCTTTTCCCTTTAACATTCAACTGGAGTATTTTAACGAATGCAATTTCCCTCGGGATCATTACAGTATTTCTGTCTGTCTGTCTGTCTGAATCCGAATGCAGTGGAACTGAGTCAAGAGTATAATGTTGTTGTTGTTTATTCACCGCGTTTTCATCCATCTTGGAGCTCAAATAAGAAGTGCCAGAAATACTCTCTACACAAAGCATCTTGATGAATATGGTGTTGTTCCAGCGGTGATAAAAGGCGATACACGCACAGATAATCATAAAAGCAAACGCTGTAGTGTTGTCAGTGGCTTTAATAATGGCTGGGATAATCCTTATCCCATCACGCGCCCTTACCTGTAGGGTGCACCCGAAGACCCCGATCATCAGCATGGTGATACACAGGTACTCCGTGAAGACGTCCCACCAGGGCTTCAGCACCCGGAATTGTGGATTCTGTTCTGTGGCAAAATTACGGAACTCGCCCACCGGTATCATCCTGAGGTCTGCGTGGGTAAAGGAGAGAAAACATGTAATTGGAGCTGAACATAGGCCTAATCAAACAGCCAGGCAGGTGTTCAGACAGGCGGAGGGCTCTCACGGATTACTTACCGGACTCGAATATGCCGTTATTTGACCAAATAATCCAATCAAAATGTTTGTTAACAGAAAATCGAGATTGTCCGAAAACCTGAACTCTGGGACCGTGGCCCGTTAAAAAAATAAGAAATCCGGTGTTGGTTCCTGTAACTGTGAAACTGAATACACACCGCCGGCCCAAGAAAGTGGAGAAACAAGTTCTACAACAACGTGCTCGGCAAAACTTCCAGGGCTGGGAATAAAGCTTTGCGTGTCATAAAAGATCTCGCATTAGAAGAAGCGTTCCACGTTTAGTGACCCCGTATTGTGCACACTGCACAGTGATGATGTTATCATCGATGACTGAGGGAATTCAGTGCAATTTGAGAACGCATTTCTCAGAGTTGAAGTAGAACTCTGACAATTGTGCAATAGTTTCCAGTGAGTGAAAGGCGTACATGGGTCGTCATGTCTGTAACAATAGCGCAGAGCGCGGCACCTGCGACTTCACTGGTGGCTCCAATGTACACATCACTCATCACAGTCATTCAAACTACCCAAGAAACTTGAAGAAGCGTTGGCCAAGTGTTACTCACCGGGGGTCCTGGGGAGGCGGGGGTGGTCGACAGGTGCCCCCTTGGGGACGTAGATCCTCTGAGCTTTTCACCAAAGTTTCGCTCCCAACTGCCCGGTGGGGGGGACGCGCATGGCAGGCTGTCGGCGCGGGGGGGGGGGTCTTTTATGTTCAACAGCAAGAGCTGAGAGACCGATCAGTCCCGGGACCACCAGTCAACAGACGGTAACCCTCCGCCGGGGGGGACCTGCGTCCGTCTGGTCGGCCGGAGCGCTTCAGATGGGCCGTGTTATTACCACCACGCTATTTGTCGTCATTGTCTTGAAATGGTCTTCGTACGCTGTTATTTAAAAGCCTCATCGTATCCAATTATTTCAAACAGATGATTACTTGCAGAGGGTTATAAACAGGTCCGCCGCCCATACGCGCAGTTCAGCGGGTGACGCGGCTCGCTGTTAAGTACACGTTTAGTTTCGCTCCGAGTCTTTGTCATGTTGTTTTCAGGTTCTTCACCAAGTTGTTGGGACTATAATCCTTACAGCAAAACATGTTGTCTCCGGGACATTCCCCTTCTAAAGAAAAGCTCGGAGTGGTTTTCCACTTGGAGCCATGGCTTATTTTCCCCCAGTGTGTTTTAGAGAGGAGTGATCGAAAGTGATACTGGTTACCTATCAGTTTCTTACCTGGGAATGAATAAGTCACAGGCGTGTCTGATACCTTTTCAATAAAGTGATACTCTGGCGTCCTCTAGTGGCAATAGTCGTACGTTTCAGTTTTGGATACATCAGCAATGGATTTATGTCGGCCGTCGCATAACAGGTGAATCAAAGCCTAGAATAAACATACTTTTATTCAACAATGTACTTTTTTATTACAGAGTATTGTTCGCTGAAAAATTTACAAAGCAGACATTAAATATTCTATTCGTTCATTCCAACTACTGACAGGGGGGGAATAAAATCCCTTTCAAATCAAACAAAGGTTTTTACAAATGTTTAAAACCGCCATCACAGGCACCCCTGGTAGTTCTAACACATGCTAGTCAGCTGGAACTACACAGGTCTACTGCATACAAAGTTGTCAGTTTAGGTCAAGAAAAAAATCAAAGAAGTCAGACCAAATAAATTAAAACAAAATCGCAAACTAAATTGTGTAGAAGACTGATAATCAATGTACAAAAACATTTCTTATAAACTTTTTGTAGCTTAAATTGCTGTTACAAGTTTTATTTCACACTATTGTAATTGCAGACTATTCATCGTGTTGAGCTTCTGAGGTTTGACTCCCAAAATGTCCCCTGCACGGCCTGGCCGGGAGGCGGGCCATCTTGTAGGAACCACCAAGATTGGTTGTTGGTTCATGTCGCCTGAAAAAGGTTTCCTGTGAACCAAATGCTACAGTATTCTCTCCCTACTGACTTCTAAATTAACCAAACAGCAAAACATTCATTATTTAGAATAGACCCAACAACTCCATATTGGGGAAATCATCGAGTTAGGCTCTGTTTATTTTTGCTTGATTTTTGTCCAATAATTTGCATTTGATTTAGTCTGTCACTTTATTAAATGTGTTTTAAGAGTTAGGACGTTCTTCCACCGTTTTCCACTAATCAGAATGCAGGGTCCGACTCCAGCACCCCAGGGAACAGAATCTGAAGGCTAGAGAAACCTACAGGTGTGAAAAATGGCACTTTGTGCGGTCTGGTACCAACCTAATGCTACCATTCATCCTCCATCGCTCTCCTTCTAAATAACAGACTTTATGAAATAGTTTCCTCCTCCATGTGTTTTGGTTTTTACGCACAGCTGGTTGTGAAATACAAAATGAGTCCCTGGCTGTAGGTGCAGCCCTGAGCCAGTGAATGGCCCTGAAGAGCACACAGCCCTTCTCTCCCATTGGTTAAAACAGGAGCGTCATTGGTCCAATCAAGGACTGTCCCCACACACACACACACACACACACACACACACACACACACACACACACACACACACACACACACACACACACACA
>JAOPUH010000104.1:6003669-6014711 GCA_027123175.1 Urophycis cirrata | reverse complement strand
CGGGAGGGGTCGGCGGCGGCCTGGTGTGGGCGGGCGCCGGGGCTGAGACCCCCCAGGGGCCCCGGGAGGCGGGGGTCCCCCAGGGCAGTGGATCCCGGGAGGCTGCCGGGTCGCAGCATCAGCAGCCCCCGCTGCTCAGGCACCCCCATCACCCCCACCACCCCCACCGCCAGCACCACCCCCATTCCCCGAGGCCCGAGCCCAACACGCAATACAGGCTCAACGCCTTCCAGGCAGACTCCGCCTCCACGCCGTCTGGGGACATGGCGCAGCCTGCCGGTCACGAGCCAGAACTGAGCCCCAACCCCTCGGCGGCCGCAGCCATTCAGAGGAACCCGGCCTTAGAGGCGGCCAGCGGGGACCGCGTGAGGGTCGGCCACGACAGACAGACAGAGACTGGTTCGGCCAATCACGGAAAAGGATCTGACAAGGAGGAGAGTGGGTCGTCCAATAGTGGGGAGGGTGTGATTGTTCCAGCCAATCAGCAACAGGATAAGGACTCTGGACTGACAAATGGGGGGCATGCTTTCAGCGATGAGGAGAGAAGACAGAGCCTTCTAGAGATTGTACAAAGAGAACCACACCCTCCTCATCCTCACCCTGCAGACCTCCTTCCCCAGAACAATCCAAAGCCCACCGCATCCAAAGCAGGTACTACACTGTGTGTGTGTGTGTGTGTATGCATGCGTGTGTCTAAGCATGTGAACTATGTAAAGAATGACTTGAGAGTAATCAACCACTGAAAAACTTCAGCTTGGGGTTTCGATTCCTGTTCCTCATTGGCCCAAATGTGTACCAAGCGATGACCAAAGCTAGTATTTAGTGTGCGGCGGCGTGTGCGTGCGGTTGAATTGCATGGTATTGCCTCGTGCCCCTGAATGGGTGTGACAACACGCCCTTACTATATGGTACGCGTGTAAACGCTTCTGCACATCACAGCTCGTACTTTCAGGAAGTATTGCGTATGCGACGTATTCAAGCGGTTTGTTCTTAGTCAGGAGTTGAACTTGTCCTCTGGTTCCCCCCCCCCCCCAGTGGTGTCGCCGGAGAACCTGCCCAGCCGGGCGCCGTCCACGCAGCGACGGACGCCCCGGAGGCCGGGGCAGCGCAAGAGGAAGCACCGGAGGCGCATCAGCAAGAACGCCATGCGGGCCATCATCATGTAGCGGCGCCCGGGTGAGTCCCGCCTCCCACTCCCACAGCTGTAGGAACACAGACCGGGAACCGTCACGGAACCAACGGTGGCTGCTGGGTGGGTGGATCATGTCAGGCCCGCGGAATGGACACGCTTGTTCTAGAATATGTAGCACCGGCATGAGTTAGCATTAGCAGAGTATCAGCAAAGTTCTCTGGCGGTTCTGCAGATGCCGTTGGCGTGTGCTCAGGGTTTTGGTACTGTTGGTTTTGGACGAGTGTCTTTGGACACACCTGTTTGACACTCACCTGTTTCTTTTCCCCAGAAGCCAAAGTGAAGTGACTGCGAGGAGGGTCCCGTTGAGGAACCGGAGGACTTTTGGAGGATCCTTTCGCAGAAGGCTCTAGAAGATGACACCATTTTGGTTCAAACTGAACTCGCCTGGATGAGCAGCTGGAACCTTTAGTGAACAAGCTTCACTGAGCTACTGAACCTCTAATGTGCAATCATACTGACTCTTTGTGAACAGAGCATACTTGTTAGATTATGAATAATAATAATAAGGATAATAATAACACACTGGAGACCGGCTTGTACATTATATGAAATATGAATCTATCAAATAGGTGCCCTGATATCCCCTCTTCATCTCTTACCTGGACTCCTCAATGCCTGTTGGACGGCCAAAGGTGCTGAATGTCCTCCTGTGTCGAAACAAACAGCCATTGATTGGCTGCGTTCGACTTGTGTGTGACTGCTGATTGTCGACGAGGGATTGAAATGCTTCCTGCCTTTGTTGCTGGGAGTTCTCCACAAACAGACTTGCTGTAGCAACCACCGCTGGACGAGACACTGAGATGCGTGGAAAAAAAAAAAAACTTGGAAAAAGAACAATTAGAAAACAACAATTAGACACTGGGGAGGCCAACTGAAGGAGAAAGACACCACCCAAATGCCAAAACAGTTAACGCTTAAAACCTGTCCTTGTGTAGATCGTAACGATAACACTGGAGTAGCCGTACACTGATCATGTAATGTTGAACCTTAGCATGTGCTGTCTACCTATATAACCCAAACCAAGTGTGGAAGCTCCACAAAATACCCCCCCCCCTCCAGTGGAAGGCTTGGCCCGGTACCGGTGACCGGGCCTGACCCAGTGATACCCAACACTGTACGGAAGAGCGCGCCACAAAGTCAAACTGTAAAAGAGTCTTTATTTCTTAACTTATTTTAAAACAAGGGAGGATGCTGCATCTTTCTCGTTCTTAAGTGTAATTATTGGTGGCGCAGTTTATTTGTTTTTATGACTGTTATAAATCGCTTGTTCTGTCATGAATGTTATTTTTAATATAAAGACCCGACGGTGAGGAACATTTTGTCCGTTTCTGCTCTCGCCCCCCCCCTGTGTGATCTGTGTGGGTTTATTAATGTGCGTTACTTTCAATGTGTGTCACCTAATTTGTGTATGTGTGGTATGCATGTGTCAAGCTGGGGAACGTGGGAACGTGCCTGTGCATGCTGTGTAGGAATGTGTGTGTGTGTGTGTGCATGTGTGCGTGTGTGTTGTGTGTATTTTTATGGTAAGTATTCAGATGTATATATGTTTATATGTGTGTGTGTGTTTGTCTCACCTGTTGCACCAGCATCGCCTGACCCCCCCCATAACCACGTGTCTTGATCAGGCGATCAGCATGTCTGATCGCCGTAGCAACCTGGACGCGGACACATCAACAGAGAAGTATCACATGATGAGGGAGAGAGCGGGGCGTCCGAGAAGAGAAACCAACCCACAGTCTATAACCTCACACAAACAGATAGACATATATATATATATATATATATATATATATATATATATGGGTTTAAGGATAAAAATGTGTTTAAGGATTGGCAATAATATCAAACTGGACCAGCTGGTACGTTTTCAAACTGCAGTGATTTCAATGAAATGGTAATTAATCATTTTCAGGAAATGACCGCATTGCCTGTCAATGGCAGCATTTCTTTAAAAAGGCGGGCAGGCGTGTCTTGCAGGAACAGAAACTGCTGCCTCAACCAGAGCACTTAATCTGCTAATTCAACGGCTTTCATATCTGAAAAGAGTTTATGACTCTTTATATTTATACTATATTTCAGATGTAACTGAAATATAGTATAAATATAACATAGTATAATAGAGTTATATTTATACTACATACTACTATACTACTATATTATACTATATTATATAAATATGATATAGTATAAATATAGCATAAATGTAAAATTGCCCCCTCACAGGGACAATTTTGTACTACAATAAATACAGTATTTTCATAGTAAATACACTATTAAAGTTGGACAAGTCGATGGACTTCTGATGCATATTCAAAATAGCTCAAAAACAAATCCAAATCAAAAGACAAAAAAGGGAACATTTGGAATGTTATGGTAAATAATCTGTTAAAGTTTGGAACGTCAAGAAAAAGACAAGCAAATGAGGAAAAACACCACATTGAACTACAGTGGGTTTTTTTTTAATATTGTTGTGATTATTATTTGATAATTAACAACTGAAAATGAACAATTTGATGTCCAGTTATTAAAGAAACTTGGTCACACAGCACTATGTAGTTAATAGTATGCCTTGATTCATCTCAGCCTCCCCCCCTTGTTAAAAGGTCAACCTACTTGACATGACACTTGAATATGGCCGGACACGCAGGTATATGAGTGTGACTAACGCCTGGAATCACAATCACTTAACATGAAATTAACAGACTTGGTAACGACCTTGCAAGGGAAAAGCTTTCTAAATGTAGTCCCATCTGGGTCCCTTCAGCCTCTATAGGCTATATGAGATCTGACCTAAACTGAACAATTACTGCACAGATATACAAAATACTTTGTTAGCCCAATCTTGTTCTTGCTACAATATTCCCTGAAAAACATTTTGGACACATTCAGACAAATCTCTTGGATTTGGTTAAGCGACTTTGGGTCTCTGAAAAGTGCTGTACAAATAAAATGAATTATTATTATTAGATGCATCCGCAAATCTCCCCTGAAAGTCGTTGTCACTGTAACAGCCCACCATGTCCTCTGAGTAACACAAGGCATTGTATCATCTGCAGAGATTTGGACATGTAACAGAATCAGAGTGGGGAAGGGAACGGGTTTGGTGAGGCGTGGTGGTTTGTTTTCTCCACCACCACGTCGTTATGTTCCTGCAGAAGGTATGCTGAGGTCGGTTTGGATAACAGAGAATAACTATAGAGAAACAAATGACAAAGGACTGAATAATAAGCTATGGTTAGGAGTAATAAATCCGTCAGAGAGAGAGGTGGGGCATTTAACAAATGTGTAGAAAGGTTTTAGGGGAGTTTTTCCTCAGGTCACACCAAGTTAAACTCATGTCGTGCAGCGATGATTCAGCAAGAACTGGGTCCCCATTCATTCAGCCACTGAGTGCACACACTGCAGATCTCTCTCTCACATACACACACACCAACACACACACACACACACACACACACACACACACTCTCTCTCTCCTTTCATATGACCACGGCTCCCATCTCTTTTCCAATTTCCTCCTCCTTCACTCTCCCCTTTGTTCATCCCCCAGTCCTCTCCCCTTGCCTGTCACCTGTCGTCTCCCCTCTGTAGCCCCCAGCCTCCCGTGTCGTACCAGCTGAGCGCTGGCTCTCGTTCCCCCAGCCAGTGAGCATCTATGTGTCAGACCGTCAGGTGGGTTTAGCCAATCAGGTTTAGCCAAAGTTCAGCCAGGTCACTGCGGGGCTGCAACCCAATGGCCCGCCCTCAGATTCACCCCGCACAGGCTGGTGTGTGTGTGTGTGTGTGTGTGTATGTGTGTGTGTGTGTGTGTGTGTGTGGTCAATGTGGGTTTGGGTGTTTGTAATCCGTGCACGTGTGTTCCTGCGTAGCAACCTGCGTTCGTGGATGCCTGCCCCACCTGCATGTCGCCTTAGCGTGTGTGTGTGAGGATGTGTGTGTGTGTGTGTGTGTGTGTGTGTGTGTGAGGATGTGTGTGTGTGTGTGTGTGTGTGTGTGTGTGTGTGTGTGTGTGTGTGTGGGAAACAAATGGACAGAATGTGTTTCCTGGCATGGTGTGCTGGTGTTAGTGAGGTTAATAAGCTGCTCGCTGGCAGCCAATCAGAGCCACCGCCACAAGCCAGGGTCACACCCCGATACTATCTGCAAACAGTACGCTTGGCCCGCCCACAGCTTGATGGACACCTAACAGGACCTACACACACATGTGCGCGCGCACACACACACACACACACACACACACACACACACACACACACACACACACACAGCAACCATTGCCAGGATACAAATATTTAGAATGAAAAACATGGCTATAGGATTCCACTTTTACTATGAGTACCCTGAGGTCAACTGGGTTTAACAAACAGACACACACGCGCGCACACAGGCAAACTACTGTCAGTGTATGATGAGAAACAACGGGTGGAACTTCAGAATACAAGGGTGTATGCAGTCCTGAAGTGAAGTTCACTAACTTCACAAATAACTTTTTTTAAGACCCTCCAAAGGGCCGTGGGACCTGAAGCGCCACCTCCGGCCGTCACCGCGCTGACTTACACTCATGGAGTTTGAGATTGCAAAAACTAAACGATCTGAGTGTGCACTAACTTCTATGGCCCACTGCATCAAAATGACAGGGTCCAGATAGGCCGGGAGGGGGACAAAGCTCCGGAGAATCAACCGGGCCGCTAACCCGCAGCCAAGGTTCAATAGAGTCACGCAGCAGCACTGCACACACACACACGCACGCCCGGCCGCGCACACTAGTCCAGCGCGGACGACCCAGCTGCTCCGAGGGCCCAGAGGGGTGCGGCCAACGACCCGAATCCTGCCGACCCAGTGGCGTCCTGGCCGTGGGGGGAACGACGTCTCGGGTGGCCACAGAATCGAGAAACCACCGATTTAAAAAAAAAAAAATTCTGATAAATTCCCCTGCCGGGAATCGAGAGAGGGGTTTATTTTGTTTTTTTACCCACTTGTCTCGGGACAACACAGAACCTCTGCCCCAATGGAGCGCGGTCGGCGCCCGGGGTCACCCAGAGGTCACCCAGAGGTCACCCAGAGGTCAGCAGGGGGCAATGTAGCAGCTTGGGCAGGTGGGGGCGTAGCGAGGGGACGCGAGGTCCTGCTGCCATGGGTTTGTGACTAGCATGGCGTGGGCGGCTTAATGATGTAGCAGTAAGGGCTTTGGCACTATCTACTGTTTTATCTATACTGTTATTTATACTGTTTATTGTACTGCTGCAATGGAACATGGAGGCGTTTACAGCCTCTAAATTGAATTTATAAATGTTTAGCACGCCATAGATAGTCCTCACTTGAGAAATGCTCACAAAATAAGGTGACCAGATTTCTGAGACAAAATCCAGGGACATTTTTGGTTCAGCAGTTTAAAAACCTCCAAACATGTAGTGTTTTTGTCATAGAAAAACTGACACTGCCCTTACCATTCACAAAGCAGTTCCTCTCACTCTGTTCATCCAAAATTGCAAAGGAATTGATTAATAGTTTTTTTTTTTTTCTCTGATTAAAGTAGTAAATTCTAGCTGAGATCAAGAACATCCTTAAAATCAGCTGTAAAAAAACATGTATCAGACACTTCACCCAAACTACGGCAAGGAAAGGCAGGAAAACTTTAAAATAGAAAATGCCACACGTCAAGTTGAATGACAACTTCAGGTTATATGTTTTTAGAAAATATATGGTTTTAAGGGGGTTGAATCAGTTTTCCCTAACTGTGGGTGGGACGTAGCAAGCAGCTAACCTGCCATATATTGTTGTACAATATTAATATCTTATTCTGAATGGTCCCTAACTTGAAATATATGAATTATTAAAAAAAAAATATATATAATATATATATAATAATATATATTACAAATGAAAGCCAACCTTATTTACCTAACCCAATGCATTATACATGGTTAGAACATTAATGAGGTTGGGACATGTGTCATTTCATACACTGAGCTAACGTGACATTGAAATGTCATCATAATAAAACTGTGTGCCGTCTAGTCTATAAACAGCTGTTCATTGCTGGTAATAATGTTAGCAATAGCTGTGTCTGTCAGACAAACAGATCTGTGATCATACACACAATACACATATAAATTCAACGTTAAATAACTTAATATACAGCATGATAAACAGTAACACTTACAAGAACACCTTTGGCTCGCCAATCATATTCAATAAATGATATTCCTGCTGTGTACCATAGCTGGCTGAATAGGTGCACGAATGCCATGAAAGTACCGCGTAGGTAGGCTACCTGTAGCCTCTTACGGAGGGAAGAAGATAGTTGTACCGCGTAGCTAGCATCCTAGAGGGGCATTCTACTCTGATCGGGGCTTGTTCTGGCTGGTTTTAGCCTGTGGCTGTGCGAGCAGTAGGCTACGGTGCGCAACTACATGTCTTTTGGTCAACATTTTAGTTTTTTCATTTTTTCCTTTATTCCAATTTTGGATCTTTCAGTCACAGTGAAAACCGGGGACATTTCCGGGGACAGCAGCAGCCGGGGACAGCGCACTGAATACGGGGACTATCCCCGGAAACCGGGGATGTCTGGTCACCGTATGTAACATGCAACGTTTTCCGGTTCAGTAAAACTACCAGTACTACCAGGGTAGAAACATGTGTCCTGCGTGATTTATGACATGGTGTCAGAAGTTCGAATTAACTCAGTGGATTTAGCTCGTAATTGTTTTCGTATTTGAGAGAAGATGCTGAAATTCTCACCGCCTGAAAGTGTCCTGTTTGAAAGGCCGAGTGAATGGCCGGAATGGAGGCAAAGATTTGAGAGCTACCGTGTGGCCACGAAATTGGCATATGAAGATGGAGAGGTACAGGTCAGTGCTCTCGTGTACTCCATGGAAAAGGAAGCAGAGAATATATTTAAATCATTCACGTTCGATGAAGATGATGATAAGGACGATTACGAGGCAGTAATACAGAAGTTTGATAAAAGCTTTATTCCCCGACGGAATGTGATATGCGAACGCGTGCGATTTCATCAGCGCAGGCAGAGAGAAGGGGAGACAGTGGAGGCGTTTGTGAGAGGGCTGTATGAGCTGTCCGAACACTGTGAGTTCGGTGAATCAAAAGACGAGCAAATCAGAGACTGAATAGTTATCGGATTGAGAGACAAGGCTCTGTCAGCTACAGGGAACATTGACGCTGGTGAGGGCAATCGAAATGGCACGCAGCCACGAGCTCATTAAAAGCCAAAATTCTGAGCGAAGTGAAACTAAAGTAGAGGAGATCAAATTCTCTCAACGTAACCGTGGCAGGGGAAAGAAATACGGACAAGACAATCAGAGAAGAGGACAAGGTAATAAAAATGAATGGAGTGACAGGAAAAAAAGTGAATGGAATGACAGGGGAAAATGCACAAGATGTAACAAAATGCATGGAAATTAAGAGTTATGCCCTGCTCAAAAATCCGAATGCAGACATTGCAAGCGTATAGGCCACTACGCAGTCTACTGTCACACAAAGTTAGTTCAAGAAGTTACATCATATGAAGGTGCTGGACAAGCAATGTTCCTAGGCTCTGTAGATTTCCAAAATGCACCTGTTCCACCATGGATGGCTGACATTGTAATCAATGGCCAAAATATCAGTTTTAAAATTGACTCTGGAGCAGATGCAACAGTAATCTCTGAGAAGAGCTATCAAAGCTTGAAAAATAAAATACCACTGAGCAAAACCCATGTAATACTAAAGAGTCCAGGAGGCCAGCTGGAATGCATAGGCAAACTGAATGCAAAAGTGACTGTGAACAAAAGGCCATATTACATTGATGCTTATGTCGTGAGAGGAGCTCATGTTGGAAATCTGTTAGGACGCAGTGCAGCAATTCAAATGGGACTAATCAAAAGGATTAATGAAGTAACTGAAAACATGTTTGGCTCATTGGGACTAATGGTATGTGAGCCAGTCAAAATAATGCTCAAAAGCACAGCGGAGCCGTACAGCATTCACGCAGCTCGCTCATCTCTAAGCTGTCTGGGGCGACAGTTTTCTCCAGCCTGGATGCCGCAACCAGGTTCTGGCAGATTCCATTGGATGACGACAGTAGAAGACTGACAACCTTAATAACTCCCTTTAAGAGGTACTGTTTTCGACGTCTCCCTTTTGGGATTACGAGTGCCCCCGAAATTTTTCAAAAACGAATGACTGAGCTGCTCCGGGACGTCGAGGGGGTGTGCTGTTTCATGGATGATGTCCTAGTGTATGGCCGCACCCGTGAAGAATATGATCGCAGACTTGCTGAGGTGCTGCAGACCATTCAGGCCTCAGGGCTAAAGCTGAAGAAAGAAAAATGTGTCTTCAGCCAAAACTGAGCTGAGCTTTGTCGGACATCGGCTTGGCAGAGAAGGCGTCAGTCCCGACCCGGAAAAGGTCAGTGCCATTCGTGATCTCAGTAAGCCTCAGAACCAGACTGAGTTGAAACGCATACTGGGCATGATCAATTATCTTTGCCATTACCTGCCACACAGTGCTACCGTGCTTCAGCCATTGAACGTGCTACTTAGAGCTGATGCAGTCTGGAGATGGGACAAGAGTCAGGAGCTAGCCTTCACAAAAGTGAAAGAGATGTTGGCCACAGCCACAGTGCTAGCTTATTACAATGTGGACAGGCCAACCGTCGTCACGGCTGATGCCAGTAGTTACGGGATAGGTGGTGCCTTGCTCCAAGAGCATGATGGGAAGATGCTTCCAGTAGCCTTCTGTTCCCGTACTCTCACAGCCGCAGAGCAGCGCTACGCGCAGATAGAGAAGGAGTGCCTGGCCTCAGTGTGGACATGTGAAAAGCTCTCACGTTACCTCTGTGGCCTGGAATCCTTCAAAGTGCTAACTGACCATAAACCCTTGGTTCCATTGATAAACCAGAAAAACTTTGAAGAAGTACCCATCCGCTGTCAGCGACTCCTAATTAGGATGATGCGGTTCAACCCAGTGGCGGTGTATACCCCTGGAAAGACTTTACTAATCGCCGATACACTGTCCAGACACCCTTTGCCAAAGACTGAGCACTCAGACCTCGAAGAGGAAGTTGAGGCCTACATAGCAGGTGTAGCACCTTCCTGCGTCAACACAAAAGTTGCAACAGATGCTACAGAGGCCGATGAGGACATGCAAAGTGTTCTGAAATACATCAAAGAAGGGTGGCCTATTTCAAAACGGTACCTGTCGATTTGCGAGCCTACTTTAGCCATCAAGGACTCTTGAGTGAGTCCAAAGGCCTTCTTCTGTATGGATCAAGAATCATAATCCCAGCCAAAATGAGACAATAAGTTTTTGATCGCATTCATGAAGAGCATCAAGGGCTCAACAAGAACGGGCAGGCCTATCTGGTTGGTGGCCCGGCATCAGTGCCGATTTGAAACGCAAAGTCAACCTATGCCAGACAAGTCAAGGTCCTACTACATCACAACAGACCATGGAGAGTTCCGGAGGAATCGCAAACATCTCAACTCAACTCAACTCAACTTCACTTTATTGTCGTTGCACAAGAAACACAGAGGGATTTTTGGCAGTGAAATGTCATTGCTATGGTATATATATGTATAAATAGATCTATAGAAAAAATACAGAAATAAAAATATAAAACTATGATCAATGTAATATATAAATAAAGTGCAAAGGAACTGGATATAAGTTACAGATAACACTAGAAAAAGTGACAGTGTAGGCATGAGAATAGTATTGTGGAACATTTTAGCAGCAGGGTGGAGATTATTTCACAGGAGATTATTTCACAAGCCGTTCCAAGCCAGACTCAACATGAACCAGATCCAGCCGAGTGTACAACGGATGCTGAGGAGGATCCACCTGTGGTTCC
>JAOPUH010000104.1:5939053-5958546 GCA_027123175.1 Urophycis cirrata | reverse complement strand
CCCCCCCCCCCCCGCCGCCCCCCCCCCCCGGCCGCCGCGCCCCCGCCCCCCCCCCCCCGGGGGGGCCGCGGGGCCCCCGGGGCCCCGCGCCCGGGCCGGGGGGGGCGCGGGGCCGAGGGGAACAGGGAAGATGGTACGTGAACTAAAACCTGGATGGACACAGACAGGGATTTGAGGTGACAAATATAAAAGAGGGTCACAACACTCATTTCCAGAGTGGACCATGATGTTAAAACAACCACGCTAAAAGACAAACAGCTCTAGAACTGAAAAAGATCTAAACACCCACGTCACCTGGGCCTCAGCCGTCCAATCAGCGAGATGGCTCTCAGTCATCTCCACGGTGACCGCCACCTGCCTCTCGCACTCCTGCGCCGCGGCCAGCCTGGCGTTCTGCTCCTCCAGGTCCGAGCGCACGCCCGTTAGCTGCCGCGCAAACTCCCGCAGACGCCCGCTGCCTTGCTCCTCGCGCTTCCTGTGTGCGCCCAGGCGGCGGCTTGCGCGATTGGCCTGCTCCAGCAGGTGGCGCTGACTGGCCTCCAACGGCTCGACGCGGCGCCGGGTGAGGGCGGCGGCGTGCACGGCCCGGGCCCAGCGGCACAACGACTCGCACGCCCGGCTCACCTCCCGCGCCGCCTCCGGCAGGAAGTAGGGAGCGGCGACCATCTCTCCCAGCTGCTGCAGCTGGCTGTCACTCAGACTGCTGCGATCGAAGAACTCCAACTCCTGGGGGAATGGGTGTCGTAGGAGAGGCTGGTAGCTCTCCTGATTGCTCTCCATCAGTTTAAATATTAACATAGCTATATAGCTATAGCAATATAGCTAAAGCTAATGGATACTGAGCTCATTTGAGGTAAATATGTATTAAGTATGTATTTAAAACCTGAATTAATTGACACTATATTGCTCTCCAACTGATCTTTTAATTAGTATATTATTATTAAATAAAATGTATAGTATATTTTACAGGACCTAAATGGTTCACATCTTGAATATGTCACTGCTGTAGCAGCTGTAGTGAGTGTCACTGCGCAGGGTAATTGGTTTTTTTAATTATTCATTAAGCAGACGCTTTAATCTAAAGCATACTTTGACACGTGTCATCCATGAGACGGCAGAGGTCACAAATCCAGCTCAACGCTGACAGGGAGACTGGCTACTGAGGCTCGAACCCAGAGCCTTTCAGCTAGAGTGTGTGTCTGCGTGCGATGACTATACTCAGACCCTGTTGGTGCCTGGGCTGGTGTTTCCCACCTGGTAGAAGTCCAGCTGTCCCAGGAGCTGCTTGGTGCTGTCCCAGCCGCAGGGCCTGTTGAACAGCAGGCACAGGGCCTCCAGCAGCCTCACCACGCCCTGCGGGGGCTCCCTGTAGCCCCGCAGCTCTTCCAGGTCCCCCACCCTGAGGCAGCGCAGGGCCTCCAGGCCCGAGAGCAGCAGGGGCCTCTCCTGGGGGCGGGGAGGCGATGGGAGAAGGAAGCGTTCATTAGAAGAGAGATGGAAGCGTAAAGGTGAGCATGTTTTGAGGGGTTTTCTTTACAAGTTGTTGGCTTCGGGGTAATCTGGGATCCAGCAGCCCTGCTATGCTACAGCAGAACTTCTGGGGGGGGGGGGGGCGGGGAGACGGTACAGAGTCTGGCCGTGAAACCAGAAACTAAAAGGTGGGGGGTCATGTTTAAGGCGGGGGTTTGATAAGTGTATGTCTACAGCGGCCAGTCTGAACAGAGTGGATTTGAAACCATTACAGACACCTTGTTAGTTACCCCTCATTTGAGCTCGCCTGCTGTCACATTTATAATTATTGAGCTAAAGTCTGATTTGTGAGCTTCCTGGTGATGCTGTTCTACATTGTTACTGAGTGATGCAGCTGGTATTTTTATTGAATGAGATACATTCATTAGCCCCAGTTCTATGCATATTTTCTGAGCGAGCAGATGGTAGATTCTAAAGACATCATAGTGGACGTGTTTATTTATCTTTTCTTTGTTCATAAATTTAGATTTGTTTTCTGTTGGAGGACCTTCTCAGAATTCAGTGTGCCTCAGTGTATTTTGGAAAACTGATTGGTCGTTGTACCTCCTCTACGCAGATGTCTATCTGCTCCTGGAGGAGGCGTCTCTGCTCCTCCAGCTGGTGCAGGTTCTGCTCCTCCACCACACATCTTCTCCTCTTCTCCTCACACAGCACCTCCTCAGCCTCCACGGCCCTGAGGAGTCCCTGCTCCTGCTGCACAGCAGAGACCCAGACACGGGGAGTAAAGAGATTGTAGTTTGGATTGTTACAGTTTTACAGTTCGGTGGTATGTGTTAAAACTAAGATGGAGATTAACATTTTGTCATTTGCATTTAGTCCTAGCAAATGCACTTATCCAGAGTGACCTAGACAGCAGAGGCTGAGATCCATACAAACGCATACAATCAGTATGATAGCAACTGCAAAAATAGCTTTTAGACAACAATCTGAAAGAGCAGCTGTTAGTGCTAGCTTTTTCAGTTCTTTATTTGTGTTACTTCGGTGCACAGAGTGACACAGACAATGGCTGTTGATCACACCTGCTCAGCATTACCTGCTGTAGTTTCCCAACTTCCTCCTGCAGTCTTTCCACTTCCTGTCTGTACTGCAGGGCAGTGTTGTTCAGGACCTCCAGGCGGGCCAGAGCTGTTCCCACTCTGAAGAGAGCAGCATTGTGTGATCTTTACATTTACATTTACATTTAGGGCATTTAGCTGATGCTTTTATCCAAAGCGACTTACAAAAAGTACATCAGTCAGAACAAGGTGAAATATTTAATTGCTGTATACAGTAAGAAAGTCACCACACAAGCATTTCAATTGCTAGGTTAACCATTGCTAGTATACAACACGTAACAGTCAAATACAGTTTGGGAACAGCATGTAAGGACGCTATGTAACCTGATGAACTGATGGGAATGAGCTCATGAGCTGTAAATCAACACTGATGGGGAAACTGAAATGTTGATGAATGTGAGTGTGTGTACCTGGTAAATAAACAAATAAACAATCCATACCTGGGAAACACAAATCCATGTTCCATTAACCCTCATTAAAAATGAAGCAGCCAACGCAGGAATCATTTTTAGGACTCGCTTCGTCATAAGTTCACAATCAATACAGCGGGGACAGCAACTCGGCTGACTTTGGGGACTTCATAAAACATTTGCTAAAAAAAGTCTTACCAAAAAGTCATGTTTAACTTGGTGTTCCTGACCCTCTCACCTGTTGGCTTGTTCCAGTCCTTGAGTGCGCAGCTGGTCGGCGAGGTGGAGGAAGAGTCCAGTGAACTCCAGGTAGGTTCCCGGGCCGAAGGGGCGGTCCCCCGGCCAGACAGCTGCGTAGCGGCATGCTGCCAGGTGGATGGCTGCCATGGCTGACGACAGGCTGGGTGCTAGGTCTGCATTATGGGGACATGGAGGTCACACACCTATGTACCTCCTATAATCACATATAAAGTCTGTGGTACAGTTTGTAGTAAGTACAAACTTCTATGGGTTCCGGGGGGGTCAGTAATGGTTAAATGTCAGCCCAATGCCGAACATAAATGCAGCACTTTGAATGCCAAGCAACAATCCACTAAGGTGCTATATTATGCTCGGTATTTCACACAACACTAAAATCAATAAGCAACACAACCTGGATAGAAACTGAAATACACCAAGCGTGGACATACTCTCTGCATCCAGACAGGAGAGGAGAGGAGTGCTGGTGAGATGGTGAGCAGCCGTCTCCACCAGAGCCTCTCTGGACCAGGGCAGGTAGAGCTCCACACAGCAGCCCAGGCTGAGGGCCCTGGACAGCTCAACCTGGGGGAGCTACAGAAAGGTTACACAGCTAAGCGTATGGCATATACTTTAGTTCAGGGTTCTTCTCAAAGAATGTAAAAGAATGTGCAGCCTATTGTATCACAGCTCAGGGGTAAACAGTTCATTATTGGTGTTGAAAGTCGGCAGAGAACAAGTTACATGTATACATTGACACTACATTTCAGTGTGTGCCTGTATGCGCCTCACGTTGCAGTCTGGAGCGCTATCTGCAGGTGCCTCAGGTCTGTCCAGACAGATGGGCATCAACAGGAACACATGCACGCTCCTCTGGAAGAGCCTGAAGAACCTGGAACAAAACACAATAGGTAGTAATGCCTTAAAACCATATCCAGCCTAAACATCTCCCCATCAACTTCAAAATTGTTCTGTTATTCAGAAAAAGCGACTGAAAAACTGGTCGATAAGCACTCTGTATTATTAAACATCTAGCAAAATGTTGCCTGGAGGCTATAGAATCTCTATAGAGTCTCTTACTGTTGGATGACCTGTCCTCGCGTGTGTGCTCTAAGCGGCTCCTTGGTAGCAGACACTCTGGGGACGAGGCTGGCCATCTCCCGGGAAGAGTACAGCCCGGGCCCGGTGCCGTGGGCCATTAGCCCCAGCATCCGGTCTCTAAGAGTCTGGCTGACGTCTTGGTGGACCAGCATCACCACGTCCCCGCCTCCCCCTCCGACTCGCCTCCCCGCCTGCTGCAGCATCCGGTCCAGCGTGTCCTCGTTCCCGCGGTGCACCTCCATCACCGGACAGCCCGCGATGCGGGCGGCCAGGCGCACGTTCGTCCTGCGCCCGGTGGCCCGGGCCGCAGCCAGCAGGACCCCATGGCCTCCCGGGACCAGCAAGGCCCTGAGGATGTGCAGTAGCTGCAGCGCCCTCTGCCGGTGGATGATGTGACTGCTGGCGATGCCGGCGCCGCAGGTTTCGTGGCGGACCACCATTGACTCTTTGAGTGCTGCAGACAGCCGCTGGATCAGGTCATCCAAGGGGAGCCGCTGGTAGGAAAGGTCAAGTCTGGGGTGGTTCTCTTCGGCCGTCAAGAGGGTCGTTCTGGAGAGGCTGGGGCCGTAGGTTACCTGGTCCATAGTGTCCAACATGTGCTGAATGTATTGTGCTGGCAGGAGAGGGGGCACTGCGCTTGGCTTGTCAGAGTCATTGCTTTCAGGTTGAGCGGGAAGTTCTGTGGAGATTTTGGTTTTGATTTGACTAAAGGGTTCTGTCTCCTTTTGAGGGGAGGTTAGGAGGCTACCTTCTCTTATGTTCACATCTTGTGGAAGTGATTTTTCAGCTTCTTTTTCCTCTTCCTTTGGATTTAGTTTTGCTCCTTCATTGTACCCGTAATCAATAAACTTTTCTTCCGACAAACTATTTGACGTATTGCTACAGGAAGTCACACTCACCTCTTGGTTGGCTGAGTCAGAGCCACTGTCTGAGTGTTCTAGACCTTCTAGGGTTGTCAAAGCAAACACATTGTCATTATACATCTGTGTGGGGAAGGCTTCACTCTCCTCTTCACCTTTACCTTGAACAGCCACACTCTGATTGGGCGTCTCCAAGCCGCCTGGTGTTCCAGGGCTGAGTGGCATCGCGGTGGGCACGGAACCCACAGTAGATGCGTCCTCTGACTCAAGCTCGTGGTCATCTCCAATGTCCTCACAGGTGAAATACCTCTCAGAGGCCCTGGAGATCAACGACAGCAGCAGCTGGCGCTCCTCCTCGTAGCACATCCGATCGCCGAAGGTACGCAGACACTCGTGCGACCAGAGATGGGCAACATCGAGAAGGGCGGCGAGGGGCTCCGATGGGACCCGGGGGGACCGGGTCGGCTCGGTCTGATTCGGCGACGGGCGGCAAAGAGTCATTCCCTGGAATATCTTCTGCAGGTCGTGATGGGAGAACAGGAAGTGGGGCCTTTGCTCCATGGGGGGGAAGTGTTCCCGCACGGCGTGGTACAGTTCTTTGGTCGCTGAGATGACGCAGCGGGCCATGGCGACAGAGCTGGGCACACGGGGCACGTCTTTGAGCCACAGCCTCAGCGCGGGAACGTGGATGGAAAACAGGACCTCGCCCGAGAGCGCGGGGAGGACAAAGGGGGAGAACAGGCGTGAAAGACGGGAGCTGATCCCGTGCTCCCCCCGTGAGGAGGAGGTGCAGGTGGCCAGGAGGTTGGCGGACCCTGGCACTAACAACGTGAAGCGACAGCCGGGGGTCGGAGCTCCGCCCATAGACATGCACAGCCGCAACGTCTCCAAAGCCATGGAGGCTTTGCCAAAGACATCTACAAAAACAGGAATAGCCATTGGGAACTATTTACGAATAACATTATCGAATAGTTTCTCTTGTTGAGAATAAACACTGGAGAATATATAATGAGACACTAAACAGTGCTGACATATTGTTTGTCAGATATGACCTTTGAACTCAATTAGATTCATGTCTCACTCACCACGGGGGGCATAATGCAGGTCATCCACAAACAGAACCGGTCCAGACTGCCTGGCCCTGACCCCTCTCGCTGTGCGTGTGGATGTCCCATGGGTGCCCATGTTATGCAGAGCATTGCGGACATCCCTGTGGCTCAGGAGAATACTGGACGGCAGGCTGACGTGGGCTCTGTTTGCACTCAGCAGAGCTCTGCACAGAGAGGTTCTCCCGGATGCATCCTCCCCCACCAGCAGCACTGGCTGACAGGCCTCCAGCATGCAGTGAAGCAGGTATGCATGCTTCTGGTGCTGAGAACATAAACATACAGAACCGAGTGTAGAGACTATAACACGATTTTGGACTAAAAGTAAATGAGATATATTTCAGGAAAAAAGAACAAAAAAAATTAAGAGTTTGTGAAAGAATTAGGATTTGCAATTTATCATTGAACAGATGCTTTTGTTCAAAGTAACTTATGAAACGTTAACATCAATTCATTGCATCATTGCAACAAACCTCAGGAATAGTCGTAAAAGGCAAGTGAGCGATGAAGCATCTTGGGCCGTTAATACTGTCGACGACCTCACCCACGGTGCTTTCAGTCAGGCTGAAAAAGTGCTCAAAGATGATCTCTTCACCTGGAACCTCGATGCTGTACCTGCTATCGAAGAGCACCTGGCGGGCTAGCTGGTCAAACTGTGGCCAGTGGCTAGTAGGGACACAAAGCACATTCACAAAGTCTGAATAACAGCCATTCAGTCCATAATTTATTACTGTAAAGTTATAGTTTCCTCACCGAGGATGCAGATGTGCACCAAATCCCCAGATGTAGGCCAGCAGAAAAATGTTTCTGGCTTGGAGCTCCAGGTGCTTGCGGTCATTGAGGTCATCTGTGCTTTGTGAGTGAGCTCCAGGGTGCATGCCTGTAAGGGTTATATCCCCTTGTTAGAGAATTGGAGAATCATTATTTTGATATCATAAATCTGAATGAAAAGTGTACCATACCATAACTGTCAGAGGGTTTTGATGAATCTTTGAAATCGGTTCCCACTCCCGAATCCTCAAGAAGGGCACGTAGAATCCTGATGAACGACATGACTTCTCGGAGTCCATTCACAGGGTCAGACGAGTTTTTACCTCGGTCACTGTACATTGCACAAGTCAGATTGTTTTGCTGAAGTGATTGGAGTGTCCTGCTGAAAAGATCTTCTGCCAGACGATTCCACATGGCTAAGGTCCCTTGATCCAGTGAGCCCCCTCGCCTAAGATCATCCAGTTCGGCCTTCCACACCGACTTCCACAAATCATGGGCGGTGAAATACATGACACTGCACCGTGTCACCGCAGACGGAGAGGCATCGCTGAGGTCAGTTAACTCTGCCAGGAGCTTCAACGCCGACTGACCCGGCAAAACCCTTTCGCCTGTGGGCAGGCACAGGGCAGGGTCCTGAGGGCTGGACATGCTGCTGAAGTGATCCAACCAGCCAGGCTGCCCTAGGGGCTCCCCATCGATCACCACCCACTTCACCGTCTGTGTCCCATCACTAGACGTCCTGTGCTGGGGGAACATACTGCTGCAATGCTCTGCTTCTCTGAGCACTTTAGTGAAAGCTCCATCACGCCATCCTCTCTCTTCACAGAGACCACCGAAGAACTCTTGGTGGGACATGGCATTGGGAAACAAGACCACAGTTTCCACCGTGCTCCACATAGAAACAGGGTTTCTGTGTGGTGCTTTAGGGGCCTTTCCATCTGTTGGGCCTGCTTCATTAGCAACATGTCCTGCCCTGGCAGCCAGTGTGCGAAGTGACGAAGCAAGAACACGGTAACACGTTGTCTTTCCACAGCCCGAAGGCCCGAGAAGCAGAACTGCTTTGGAGAATTTCAGGGTCTCGTGGAGGGCGATAACATTAAATATAGTTTGAGTATCAGTGAAAAGCCCAGTTCTTGTTATTTCTTCAGTAATTGCAATTTGAAGTAGATTCTGCTCTTTGTCCTCAATATTTTGCGGGGGGAATGGCAATGAGCGTGCCGTTGGAAATGTTTCTTCACAAATTCTACGGAACTCAGAGGCCATCCCACACTCATTGAGGGCTGGTAACAAAACAGAGTAGATCGCGTTGACAGCAGCGTTCTCCTCTAGCACGCCTTGTACGATGGCTCTGACTTGACCGATGCCCTTAGAGCTTATATTTTGTGGATGTGTATTGTGTGGGACAATCTGAGGCTTGCAATATGTAGCTAATGGTGTCCCCTCAAATGAAACGCGGTCTTTACAGAAACTCTGTTTGGCGGATACTGCAATGAGATTTTGCAAAATCAAAAGCCAGCTGCTCCAGACATGTTTGGGCAGACAACCTGAATCCTTGGCAATCTCAAATAGGGTCATCAGCCGTCGACTTAAACTAATAGCTTCTGAGAAACCACTGGAGAGCAGCAGCACTTCTGTGATGGTTCTATAGTCTGGGAAAGCCAAGGCAACTGACCTAGTGGTTTCCCGCAGATGGTCTGTAATATTGCATGCGTAGTCTTTGGATGAAATGAGAATGCATCCATAGTTGAGCCTGGCAAAAAAGCTCTCTCCAGCAAATGACATGGGGCAGTGTGGCTCAACATTCAACCTCTGCTCAGTGTTCCTCTGGCATCCGGAGAAGAACTGGCGAATGTCCGCTAGGTGCTGGCCCAGTACCGCCTGCACTGCCGGGCTAAGCATATCCACAGAGCGCAGCACGAGGTACGCTCCACTCTGGAGGGCACCGCTGAGCGCCCGCCGGATCACACTAAGGCCCATGTCCGAACAACACTGCAAGGTGACCACATGGCGACCAAGCGCCCGTCCTAGCTGTCCCACAGTGGTTCTCTTACCACATGAGGACGGCCCGGTCACCAACCCGCACCTGTAGCCGGTGAGAGCGAGGAGAATCCCCAGGATGGCTCTGTCGGTAGAAGGGGTGTGGACCATCGTCCAGTGCTCCGGGCCCAAGTACTCGTAACCATACATCAGCGTGGAGCCCAACACGTCCACGTAGCAGACTGGAACATCACTGTCCCTTGGCTGACCATTTGAGGTGTTTGGACTGTGGTCACCTGAGTTGATGTGATACTTCATCATACTTTGCCACTCAAAAGATGCCTCCAGCTCACATTTTACATTTATGAATCTGGAAAGCCTCTGGGCATGATTCATGGTGATGTACACCAAATCCTGCAGGAAAAACATTACGCGGTGAGAAAGTGGAGATCTATCACAGATACCCACAGCTCCTTCCCTTATGGCATTACACAGGTGTTGGAGTCTGGAAGAGTTGTGCCGTTGCATTGACTTCCACCTATCTGGAGCTGGGATCTGGGAGGCTTTTAGAACTTCAGCACACCACAGAGTTTCTTCAGCCACGAGCAGACACTGAAGTGGGTAGTGGCACAGCATGTCCACCATAAGACACACATCTCTTTCTTCATCTTTGTCGGTTCTGTCGAGCTTTGAATCTGGTTTTGCTGCATGAAGCTGGTACCGTGCAGCAGCACATTGTTCAGTCAACTTCATCATGGTCTTTTGCAATTGTTCCTCAATCGCGCAAAGCCAAAACACTGGGTCCATATTAGGCTCGACAGGGCGGAGGAATCTAACATGTTCTACAAGGCTGCCAAACACCCCCAGGACAGTCGCCTGCAACGAGGAGCCATTGGACTGACAAACGCTCGGATCAGCACTTGGATTAGGCATCCCATAATCCAGCTCTAGCCGCCGCACTCCTTGAAAGCATTTGCCCACGACGGTGAGTAAAACATCCGGAGCAGCTGGTGATGACAACAGCTTCATCACCTCCCTGTCACTCAGGAAGCAGAGCCTAGGGAACTCTCCCCGAGGCCTGTTGAGAAGTTCCCCCAACCGGGTGGAAATAGCCTCCATGCTGGTCAGCCCACCAAGGAGCTTCCTGTGGAGGTTGTTACCATAGATGTGGCGAGAAACGCCCCTTTTGGGACGAAGGATGTTGAGCACATGATGGTCACTTAAGATGGAGAAGATGATCTCCTTGAACGATTTATCCACTGCTTGAAACTTCTCTTGCTGTAAGGACAGACAAAAAATTAATGTACTTACTAGATACAGGGATAATCAATTATTGTTTGGTGAAGACTAAAAGTACCAGGTCTGCTAACTGTGTGCCAACATAGGCTTCATTGAGCATCTTTGTGAGGAAGGCCCACGTTTCCTGGTACCTCTCGAGCATTTCAAGCAGCTCCTCTAAAATAATGTAGACAGATGAAAACACACACAAACAACAAATAAATATAACCAATTAGTGACTTTATTATCGTACCCATGCATACAGCGGTATGTTCAGAATGATACGCAGTATACCGCTGCATAGCGTAGCCTGCTGCCTACCCAGATCTTGCAGTAGTCGGGCCCAGCGTTCCACCTCAGGCCTGAAGTCAGAGCAGAAGGGGGACCACAACATGGAGGACAGAGCCATCACACTGTCCTGTGCGTCAGCCCGGAGACCCTGCAGACCTGTTGAACACATCACAACAACAGCCATGACGTAACGGTAAGCAAAATGCTCCCTCTTTAAAGAGTGTGGCATGGCCTTCATTAGTGGGCCTCTAGCTGTTTACTAGCTTGACTGTGCAGACAGTTATTAAATTGCAAAACCCTTTTCATGTTTAACTTTCCCCCGGTAACCACTGAAGAGATACCCAGTTGAGAATATATTTGCAGTGAGACAATGTTATTACTTTTGCTATTCTTCACCATAGAAAGAAAAAAAAAACAGCGGACAGCGCAAATAATGTGAGGACTATTTCAACCAGCTCTAAAATGACACAGATAAAAGTAGAACAGTCAATAATTCAAACTAAAATGAATACCTTATAAAATTTGAATGAATTAAATGAAATCGTAATACATAGCTGAAGGCACCTGTGAATAATTCAAGTTGTAGGGAAGAATACAGCATGTAACTAGTAAGACACGTTCACTTCCATATCTGTGTCTTCACCTCTTTATAGAGAATAAAACCTGTTCCCATCCAACCAATCCCATCGAGCCAAGCAACGCACAGTGAACCTGTGTGCTAAACCCAACGGTTCTGTGACACTGAAATCACTAAGCCAATGATATTTGATATTTTATTTGACATTGATCCAGGCTTCGTCTTACCAGTGATGATGAGTGCAGCATCACTAGATTGCTGCGTGGCAGTTGGTGACCCTGAAGAGGTCACAGCTGGCGGCTGCTGGGCATGGATGGATTCATGGCCGTCTTCCATGACGCCCTGTTGCCAGATAAGGACGGTGCAGGATGCTGACATCTGGAACATTTTGGCTTCCCAGCCAAACTGAACATTCCGGAATTCCTCCTCCATGTCGCATTGCATGTTGCCCTCTCTGGACATCTGATTGTGTAAAAGAGGAGAGATTACCTTCACTAACATTAACTCATACACATGATGTTAATGGTTTCCTTTTCCCAAATGTTGTATACCTTGTTAATCATTTCCAGGTGTTCTCCAAGTGGCATGGACATCAACTCAGTCACAGTCAGCTTTGTCGCTGGGATGTACAGTAGACCCATGTCTGTAAATCGGGAATTACATTAGATTATTATAATACATAGTTACCAACATGCAAATTAACATCATCCGACCGTTAAATTACAACACCTTTAAAAATGCTCTTGATGTGTTTCTCTTTGAGTCTGGGGCTGCACAGTTTCTCCAAGACTGGGAGATGTTTGCTGAATGGCTCAAGGGTCATCAGGATCTCCCGAAGCACTGCATCATGGGTAGGAATGGTCGGCACCAGAGATGAGGCCCGTTGCTTCCACAGTCCGACTTTCTCCCGGGCTACCGCCACCTCAAACTGTCCGGGTGTGACACGGAGAGGGTTACCATAGGGACAGCTGGACAGCCTGAGGATGTGTATGAAGGGCTTGGTGAGGCCCTCACCTCGGTGTAGGGCAAACATCCCCACTCTTGGATTGTGGCTCGACAGTCAGCAAGCAGCTCCCACAGCTCTCTCAGAGTTTCCAACTTCTGAATGTCTGTGGCCATGACTGTCAAATCCAGTGGATGTCCTGAGAGTATAAGACCAATACTTCCTTCATCCAATAGCTTTTTGTCTATCCAGTCACGTAAAGTCTGCCTCATAATATCTTCGTCTAAAGGATTTGGCGGGTGTGCCGTGATCCCAGGTTGATTGGTGACATTATGTAATGCAACATGTAAATCAGCCATGATTTTTGTTGAATTTATTCCCTGCAAAGAAAAAACCACAGTTCGATAAAAAATGTACCACCATGCTCATGGCTGGAACAGTTAAAGTCCAGGAAAAAACTGTTTGCCTCTCAGTCTCTGAGGAAATGAGCATTCGCAGTGGCATGTAAACAACGAATAAAAATGAGTGGATTTGTTTGTTTGTGAGCACTATTGCAGAATGCTACCAGTAAGGGCAGTTTGTACGCAAGTAGAAAAAAAATCACGGCTGATACACATCTCTTACTTAGACACTAATAACAAACCAGCCAAATCCTTTAAAAATTAAGGTCTCCTTGTACAAAGTCACAAATTAAAAAAAGTTGGGCTGCCAAAGTAGTCAAAATTGAACAAAAACCTACATTTGTAATTTTTTTGTTTATTTCGATAAATATTAAATAAAATGATCACATTGGATATGAAATAAATATCCAATGTGAACACAAAAAGCTTCTTTAGGACTGAACGCAGGTCCCTTCTTCACCTCTCAGCTCCTCACTGACGCGGTCCAGCTCCCTGATCTTCTTGCCGAACGCGTGCACCTGCGTGCAGAGCACCCTGAGCTCGGCGCACATCTCCCGGGCGTCTGCTCCCGGGTCCAGGAAGGGGCTGGTGGCGGCGGCGGCAGTGGCGGCGGAGACGGTCCGCGAGAGCTCGCCGACCAGCGCCGTGAAGGAGCGCTCCAGAGCTTCTGACATGGAGGGCAGGTGCTGGAGGACCTTCTGCTCTGCTGCCTTCAGCAGGTGGATGTAGCTCGCCCACAAGCTCTGGATCTGGATGTCGGAGAACACACAACGGGTGGGCAGAAGGCACAGCTTTTTAATCAAAACGTCTGCTTGGGCCTTTTGGTTATCCTACCTTCTTAAACTCTTAAATCTCACATTTCCATTTCAAATGTTTGTCTTTTATCTTTAACATGGCACGCTCGTCCAAATGCTGACGTAATAAACTTCTTGTCTGGCCTTTCAGGAATACCAGCAGGGTATGGCTACTTGTGAAATGAATCCCATGTATAGGGAATGTAACCCACAACCTCGGTGCTGACCCAACAGACATGGTCCTGACCTGTTCTTCTAGCGCCCCCTCCTGGCAGCTCCTCTTCCCGTAGCTGGAGATGACGGCGCACTGCAGGGAGTGCAGGGACTCCATCCGATGCTGCATGAGATGAGAGCTGCTCTCACGCTTCACCTGCAGGGGCGGGGGGCGGGTGGGGGGGCTCAGTCAAGGTGATGAAGGTACCAACCTGAATTACAGGTGGTCTCCCCATCACACACACGCCTCACAACCCAAGGGCAATAAAGAACTCACTCACACCCAGAGGGGAGAAGGAAAACACAACAAGCTAGCTTCCAGGAATATGGTTGCAAAATACATATTCATACTCGAAGTAAACACAAATATCTTACAAATATCCTGACATAGAGCAGTTACACTTCATACGCAGCAATCTTGTTTCAATTTTGTTTTTGAGGTTGTTTAACAGTAACAAAATCACACAGGGATTCTGGTTCCTGTTTTAAAGGAGGCTCCGTTAACACGCGACCAGACCCCTGAGAACCTGACTACAGTGTGCGTGTCGAGGGTTCGGTGATTCATTTAACATAAAACCTAGACGTCAAATGAGAAGTTCAAAGCATGTATACCATGGTGGCGTATAGTGCGAAGCCCCGCAGGTCACGGGGGTCGTCCGTGAGTCCAGAGATGGTGCTCCTCAGCTGGGTCACCAGGTCCTCCGACTGCAGCCTCAGCTCCTCCACCAGCTGGGAGAAAATCTCCTCCTCTATCGCACCTAACTGCACCCCTGGATGCAGGAGACGGCGGTGTTAATGCCTTGCCCAAGCAGCTGACCTAAACAGGTCCTCATACAAAGGTTGACATGCGTCCATCAACTTCCACACGGTTACACAGCAAGTGTGATGGCTCGTTAAGTAGGTGACAGGTGCATTCTGGGAATCACCACCACATCTCACAGGCCTCTGTCAAATGAGATGCTATGCTATCCGTGAATGCATGCACTTTGGGCAATGCACACCCACCCAGCTCCTCCAGGACGCCACTGGTGTCCACGACGACCAGCCGGTCGGCGGTGGTGAAGGACTGAGGCGCGCGGTGGATCCGGTCGCTCCAGCGGCGCACCTCCCCCACCAGCTCCTCGTAGGCCCCGCCTCCCAGGGCCCGCAGAGACGAGCTGGCTCCCCATTGGTCGGTGAAGGAACGCACGTCCGCCAGCCACGCGTACCCGCCGCACAGCCGCTGGACCTCGGCCTGCGCTTCCTGTCCCATGACCAGAGGGCACAAATCAGGACCCGTCACCTCAGTCCTTTTAAAAGACGCAGTCACGCTTACTGGTCAATTTCGCCATTTTGATAGCCTTTCATGCCCTGCTAGAGGTTGAAATAACTGATGGTTTTAATCCAGTAGTGAACCTTTTAAAGGCGCGAGTGATTCACACAATACATCATAGTGGCTGGCAACAGCATATGTTCATTGTATTGCTGATGTCACGCCCAGATCTGCTCCTTCATCATTTATGTAGTTTGTAGCCTCAGGCAGCTGTTTTCCTGCATCGACGTGGGCTTGTTTGAAAACATGTTAAAAAAAACACAATCCCATGAATCACACTCAGAACAATGATGGTTCGTGTAACCCGACCGCGTCGAGTAAACTCTGAGTCCTCCTGCGATATTACACCTATTCCTCACAGGCGGCCGGTTATCGCCTGGCTGCCGGCGCTGTTCCGTCAGTAGTAACCATGACGACGCACCTCACACCAAGGGGTCACGGCGCAGAAACAAAACGGCCCGTCACATGAATTCATCTCCCGACTCATCACACGCTTGCCTGCATGAGCCCGGCCCAGCGTCTCCCCGCCCCCTCGGAGACCTCGCTGTCAGCCAGCTGTCGCTCCAGACAGCTCCTGGACAGGGCAGCGCAGCAGCCCCGCAGCCTGCGCCCCTGCACCGCTACAGGGTCCGACCAGGGCAGCACCGCGCTGAAGGCTGGCCGCTCGCCGGGTCTCCTCTCGCTGGGTGTCACCTCCATTGGTGTCCCCTCTCTGGGTCTCCCCTCCATTGGTGTCCCCTCTATTGGTGTCCCCTCTCTGGGTCTCCCCTCCATTGGTGTCCCCTCTATTGGTGTCCCCTCTCTGGGTTTCCCCTCATGGTTCATGTCTTCACACTGGCCCTGGAATGCTTGGGATGACACAAAGAAAGATGAAAAGTGACTGGAGAACAGTGACTCCTTCACTGCATTGGGAGTTTCACGGTGAGCAGGTTGTGAACGAAAGGAACAGAAATAGTTAATAGCGTTCATGTGAGATACCAGAGCGAGAAGATGAGTCATCAATATGGAGGGTAACACCTCCAGGAGAACGAGAGTCAGTGATCTCCAGGAAGAGACCACAGCTGTCACACACCTGCCCGAGGGAAGAGAGACACCGGCTGAGTTGAGGAAGGCGGAGGACAAATCCCCAGCCCCGATAAACAGAACCTCAAAACCTGTCAACTCTATTCCATCTAGTCATTCAGCAGCCTCGTATCTCTCCCTCTAAAGCAGCTTCGTTGTGGTGTGAGGTGTGTGGGTCACCTGCAGGAGCGTGCTGGGGAGCCCCAGGAGGGCCTCCTGCACCTCGTCCTGGAAGAGCTGCAGGTCGGGGTCGACAGCCAGCCCTCCCTGGGGGGCTAACGCCAGCCGTGCCCGGAACAGACCGGCCTGCTGGGCCGCCCCCCGCTGACAGGGCACAGCAGAGACACCATCACCAACCCATGACAACCCATGAAAGCTGACTGTGACAAAATAGCATTTTTGTGTATGATTTGATTGACATTTATGTTCTGAAAAAGGGTATAGCAGCTCTACAGTATGAAATGCCTATCTCCCTCTAGTTTTCTCTTTAACCGGTGGCACACTGTGATCACCAGTCGCTACAACGTCAACATGCTACAAAACCCTCAAACACAAATCCTCCGACCCCCTCGACCCCTCATCCCGCGCCACACACACCTCGATGACATCATCGAGGAAGGAGTTGACCTCTCGCTGGCTGAGCGAGCACAGCCCCTGTACCGTCATCCGATTGGCCAGGGACGTCAGGCGTCCCAGCGCCAGAGACGCCCGCCCCGCCCGCTCCAGCTCCGCCTCCAGGCGGCGGCGCCGGGCCAGGTGCAGGTGCCGGGGCCGGCGGCGTTCCGTCGGCTCTTTGGCGGCACGTTGGACACGCAGCTGTAGGTCCTGGCAGGCCTGGTAGCACTCCTGATGCAGCTGGGGGGTAGAGGGAGGGAGGCGCTCACAACCACACAGGAAACGTTGGGCGTCACTCAGTGGCAAGAGGCCACCGCGTAAAGACATGACAAAACAGCACAGCGGGGAGAGACACCCCCGTGTGTGTCACCCCTGCAGTATGTACCCCTGCACAGACTAGACACCACTTCACAAGTCAGAAGTGACTCACGATCTTGGTCACGTCAACATCAGCAGCAGTGTCATACACGCGGGCAATGAGCTTCAAGGCCTTGCAGCCTCGTTGCCATGGTTACACATTCCAACTTCCCCCCCCCCCGACATCCAAGAGCCCCGCCGCCAAAGCCACAAGACGAGCAGCTCTAAAGGCTCACGAGTGCAAACATCAACCCCCCGGCCCCCCCTGGCCCTCCACCGCCACCCTCGCTCCGCGCTCTGAGTGTTTCCGTTACCGCCGTCAAGATGGCGGCGCGGCGCCGCAGCAGCGTCTCCAGCGTCTCCAGACTCCGGCGGCCGTTGAGGAGCAGCGCGTCTCGGAACTCCCGCGGCGCGTAGCTCCTCCTCCGCCGCGCGCTGGGCAGCAAGCGGAGCGCCGCCAGCTCCTGGTTCAGGCTGCGGGGGGGGGGGGGGGGCGACATCCCACGGCCCGTATGGATGAGAGAGTCTCTGGCCGCCGCCCACCTCGGTGGGCATGGAGGGAGGGCGAGTGCTGCTGCTGACTACTAAAGCGAACAGCCCAGCCAGCATTTTTAATTGATGACACAATGCACCTTTCAAAGCCCACGACTGGTGAGCTGTTGGCGTGTTGCTCTCATTACAGTGTATAGAATGTACTTAAAAATAGATGTTTCAAAGTTGGTACATAAAAGCATTTCTCCATAGGCAGCCCACCACAGGGCAGCAATCTGTCGTAGGCGGAGGAGGATTTAACAGGGAAAGAAGATGTTCACCCAGTGAGGAGGACGAGGGCGTGTCTGAACCGAGGCACGGCGATGAGCAGCGTGTCCTGCAGTGCGTCACATTTACGCTGGAAAACAATGCGGCTGACAGCTTTCCGCCACCTGGGACGCAAAGGGAAAGTCGTCAGTGTCCACGCGCTAAAACTCACTGTCACTCACACTCCCCTGCCTGTCACTCACACACCCGCTTCCTGTCACTCACACTCCCCTGCCTGTCACTCACACACCCCTGCCTGCCACTGAGACTTGCATGCGTAAGATATGTAAAGCATGCCTGCAGGCATGACTTTTAAAAGCACTGCATGCATGTGATGTGATTTGTAATGCATGTATCTGTATGACACACAACGCCTGCATGCATGATTATGAATGCATGAGCAAAAGACACAATATATGCATGTTTGCAATATGCAAGTCAATACGCGTGTGTACGACATGTAACTCAGCACATGCGTGTGTATGATATGTAGCTCAGCGCATGCGTGTGTACACAGTGAGTCACCAGGTGAAGGCTCTGTGCAGCCCGTAGTCCCTGAAGAAGGGGATGGTTCTGAGGGCCCCCCACAGCCGGGCCTCCCGGCACCAGTCCTCCGGGGAGACCAGGGCCCCGGGGCCCTGCGGGGTCACCTGGAGCACCGCGTTCGGGGAGAACACGTAGTGGTCGGGACCAGCCCTACTGGGACGCACCACTTCCAGGTCGTAGGGCCTAGGGGGACGTCAGGGACAACAGAGCGTGGGTGAAGCTGGGCGGAGCAGGAGATGCTCCTGATCAATAATCGTTTGCTCAAGACATTCCGATTCAAATGCAGTGAATTCCCTGACAAACAATGAATGACAATTTGCAACATTCAGTGGTCTCCGGTCAACGATTGAGTACTGAAGATGCTTCTTTCCGATTCTGAGAAGGAAATACACAAAGGCTGTCGACTACCTCAACAGGAACAGATTGCAGCGCGACAAGTGTTCATTTTCCAAGCGGATGTGTTGAGTCAATCCTGTTGACTCCAGCGTGATTTGTATCGCTTCATAATAAGGATATTACAACCGGCCCGTAACACGACACACCAGGGTGTGATGTGACGATCAGAGCGCAACGACGATGACCTTAATCTGGTTTGGTTCTGCAGCATGACTGAAATCATGCTTGCCACATGGTTCGGGAGGGAGCTAGAAGAGCTCCACAGGGAGTGATCAGTGGAGTGAGTACCGGTATTCATCACCGCAGCTCTCCGTCAGGTAATAAAACTCAAGTGCTCCTCCCCGGCGCTTCCTCTGCTCAGCCAGCAACTCCACCACCTGTGGGCCTGTGAGACGGGCCCGGGTCCTCCTACTCTCCTGCCAGCCGTCGGTGCCTCCCCCGGCGACAGCTGGAGCCTCCCTGGCCTGGTCGGGGGGCGGTGGGAGACTGGGAGGGGGGAGAGGGCTGACAAGCATTTCAATTACAGCTAGTCGGAGCGCTGCGGCGGTGACAGAAGGAGAGATGGAGCCGGGCTAATGGTGGGTGAGCTCGCTCGGTCGGCTCCACCCACCCAGACATTGTGCACACTGAGAAAGACATTTGCACGCTCATCCATCCATCTATCTACCACTGATCAAGAGGGTTTTATTGCACTTAAATTCACCTTTGTCACAGTTTCAACAAAACATCCATCTGGAATACATTTTAATTTTGATAGTAGTAGTAGTAGTAGTAGTAGTAGTAGAATAGTAGTAGTAGAATAGTAGTAGTAGTAGTAGTAGTAGTAGTAGTAGTAGTAGTAGTAGTAGTAGTAGTAGTAGTAG
>JAOPUH010000104.1:5342213-5353335 GCA_027123175.1 Urophycis cirrata | reverse complement strand
CAAACAACAACAACATCAGCACCAACAACAACAACTGAAGGACTAACTAGGGAAACAGCAGGACAAACAACAACAACAGAAGGACCAACAACAAAGTCTGCAGGACAAAGGACAACTGTTGGACACACCTCGACTACTGCAGGAAAAACAACAACTGAAGGACCAACAACAACAAATGCAGGAACAACAACATCTAATGCACGACCAACAACAACAACCTCAGGACCAACATCGACAACTGCAGGAGCCACCACTACTACTGATGGACCACCTTCAAAAACCTCAGGACCAACACCAAAAACTGCAGAACAAAAGAGTGCTGGGCACACCTCAGCTACTGCAGAACCACCAACAACTGCAGGACAGATGGCGACAACTGAAGGACCAACAACAAGTGCAGAACCAATAACAACAATTGAAGAACAAACAACAACATCAGCACCAAGAATGGCAACTGAAGGACCAACAATGACAACTGCAGGCCCAACGGCAGCAACCACAGAACTACCAGCGACAACTGCTGGACAAACAATGACAACTGAAGGAACAATGACAACAACATCTGGACCAACAACATTTACTACGACATTAACAAGAACAACTGAAGGACCCACCATTACTACTGATGGACCACCTACAATACCTTCAGGACCAAACACCATGACTAAAGAACCAATAACAAGTGAAGGAACAACACAGTCAAATGATGAATCCACAATGACAATGGCAGGACACACCACAACTGCTGAAGGATACACAACTGCAACTTCAGGACAAACAACAACTGCTGGACATACCTCTACTACTGCAGGACCAACGACAACAACATCAGCATCAACAACAGTAACTGAAGAACTAACAGGGACAACTGCAGGACAAACAACAACAACTGCAGGAGAAACAGCAACAACTGAAGGACCAACAACAAGTGCAGGACCAACAGCAACAACTGAAGGACAAACAACAACAACATCAGCACCAACAACAACAAATGAAGGACTAACTAGGGAAACAGCAGGACAAACAACAACAACCGAAGGACCAACAACAAAGTCTGCAGGACAAAGGACAACTGTTGGACACACCTCGACTCCTGCAGGAAAAACAACAACTGAAGGACCAACAACAACTGCAGGAACAACAACATCTAATGCACGACCAACAACAATAACAACCTCGGGACCAACATCAACAACTGCAGGAGCCACCACTATTACTGATGGACCACCTTCAAAAACCTCAGGACCAACGCCAAAAACTGCAGAACAAAAGACTGCTGGGCACACCTCAGCTACGGCAGAACCACCAACAACTGCAGGACAGACGGCAACAACTGAAGGACCAACAACAAGTGCAGAACCAACAACAACAATTGAAGAACAAGCACCAACATCAGCACCAAGAATGGCAACTGAAGGACCAACAATGACAACTGCAGGATCAACGGCAACAAACACAGAACTACCAGTGACAACTGCTGGAAAAACAATGACAACTGAAGGAACAACGACAACAACATCTGGACCAACAAAATTTACTACAATATTAACAAGAACAACTGAAGGACCCGCCATTACTACTTATGGACCACCTACAATAACTTCAGGATCAAACACCATGACTAAAGAACCAATAACAAGTGCAGGAACAACAAAGTCAAATGATGAATCCAAGATGACAATGGCAGGACCCACCACAACTACTGAAGGACACACAAGTACAACTTCAGGACAACCAACAACGGCTGGACGCTCCTCTACTACTTCAGGACCAACTTCGACAACATCAACAGTAACTGAAGAACTAAATAGGACAACTGGAGGACAAACAACAACTGCAGGAGAAACAGCAACAACTGAAGGACCAACAACAAGTGCAGGACCAACAGCAACAATTGAAGAACAAGCAACAACATCAGCACCAAGAAGGGCAACTGAGGGACCAAAAATGACAACTGCAGGAGCAACGGCAACAACCACAGAACTACCAGCGACAACTGCTGGACAAACAATGACAACTGAAGGAACAACGACAACAACATCTGGACCAACAACATTTACTACGATATTAACAAGAACAACTGAAGGACCCACCATTACTACTTATGGACCACCTACAATAACAAGTGAAGGAACAACAACGTCATATGATGAATCCACAATGACAATGGCAGGACCCACCCCAACTGCTGAAGGATACACAAGTACAACTTCAGGACAACCAACAACGGCTGGACGCTCCTCTACTACTGCAGGACCAACTTCGACAACATCAACATCAACAACAGTAACTGAAGAACTAAATTGGACAACTGGAGGACAAACAACAACTGCAGGAGAAACAGCAACAGTTGAAGGACCAACAACAAGTGCAGGACCAACAACAACAACTGAAGGACAAAGAACGATAACATTAGCACCAACAACAGCAACTGAAGGACTTACTAGGGAAACTGCAGGACAAACAACGACAACATTAGCACCAACAACAGCAACTGAAGGACTTACTAGGGAAACTGCAGGACAAACAACAACAACTGAAGGACCAACAACAAAGTCTGCAGGACAAAGGACAACTGTTGGACACACCTCGGCTCCTGCAGGGAAAACAACAACAACAACAACGATAAATGCACAACCAACAACAACAACCTCAGGACCAACAACGACAACTGCAGAAGAAAAGACTGCAGGACACACCACAACTACTGCAGAACCAACAACAATTGCAGGACAGACGGCAACAACTGGAGGGCCAACAACAAGTGCAGAACAAAAAACAACAATTGAAGGACAAACAACGACAACATCAGCACCAAGAACGGCAACTGAGGGACCAACAATGACAACTGCACAACGAAAGGCAACAACCACGGGACTACCAGCGACAACTGCTGGACAAACTTCAGGACCAAACACCATGTCTAAAGAACCAATGACAAGTGCAGGAACAACAAAGTCAAATGATGAATCCACGATGACAATGGCAGGACCCACCACAACTACTGAAGGATACACAACTACAACTTCAGGACAACCAACAACTGCCGAACGCTCCTCTACTACTTCAGGACCAACAACGAACATTTCAGCACCAGCAACAGTAACTGAAGGACTTAAAAGGACAACTGCAGGGCAAACAACAACAACTGCAGGAGAGACAGCAACAACTGAAGGACCAACAACAACTGAAGGACAAAAAACAACAATCTCACCACAAAGAACGGCAACTGAGGAACCAACAACAAAGTCTGCAGGACAAGGGACAACTGCTGGACACACCTCGACTCATGCAGGAAAAAGAACAACTGAAGGACCAAGAACACCAACTGCTAGACCAACAATGACAAAGACACAACGAACAACAACAACCTCAGGACCAACAATGACAATTGCAGGAGCCACCACTACAAATGATGGACCACATACAAAAACCTCAAGACCAACAACAACTGCTGGACCAACAACAACAATTGAAGGACGAACAACGGACATATCAACACCAAGAACGGCAACCGCTGAACAAACAATGACAACTGTAGGAACAAAAATGACAACATCTGGACCAATAACAATAACAGCAACTGAAGGACCCACCAATACTACTGATGGACCACCTACAAAAACTCCAGGACCGAACAGCATGACTAAAGAATCAATAACAAGTGCAGGAACAACAAAGTCAAATGATGAACTCACAATGACAATGGCAGGACCCACCACAACTACTGAATCATACACCACTACAACTTCAGGTCAAACAAACACTGCTGGACACACCTCGACATCTGCAAGAAAATCAACCACTGAAGGACAAACAACGACAAAAGCACAACCAACAACAATAACCTCAGGACCAACAACGACAATTGCAGGAGCCACCACTACTACTGATCGACCACCTTCAAAAACCTCAAGACCAACAGCAACAACTGCAGAACAAAAGACTGCTGGACACAGCTCAACTACTGCAAAACCAACTACAACAGCAGGACAGACAGCAACAATTGAAGGACAAACAACAGGCGCAGAATCAATAACAAAGTCTGCAGGACAAAGGACAACTGAAGGACCAACAACAACAACTGAAGGAGCCACCACTACTACTGGACCACCTACAAAAACCTCAAGACCAACACCAACAACAGGGCAAGATATTGCTGGACACACCTCAACTACGTCAGCACCAACAACAACTCCAGGACAGACAGCAACACCTGAAGGACCAACGACAAGTGCAGGGCCAAAAATTCCAGGACCGCCAATGACAACTGCTGGACCAACAAAAGGAACTTCAGCACCAACAACAACAACTGCAGGAAAAACGAGAACTGCTGGATACACCTCAACTACTGCAGGTTTAACAACAACCACAACTGCAGACAAGAAGAAAACACCTGAAGGACCAACGACAACCCAAGGACCAACAATAACAATTGCAGGACAAACAAAAACAACGTCTGGACAAACACCAAATGAGGGACCAACAACTACAACTGCAGGAGCCACCAATACGACTGTTGGACCATCTACAGCAACCTCTGGACCAACCACAAACACTAAACCAAAATCAACAACTGCAGTACCAACAAAAACAACTGCGGGGTCCACAACTACTTCTGCAATACCAATAACAATGACAACAGGATCACTAATGACAACCTCTGGACCAACATCAACAATTGCAGGACCAACAAAGACAACTGCAAGAGCACTAACAACTACTGGGGTACCAAGAAAAACTACTACAGGATCCACTACTACTCCTGCAGTACCAACAACACTGACAGAACCAGCAAGAAAAACTGTTGGAACAACAACGACAAAATCAGGACCAATGACAGGTGCAGAACAAACAAAAACAACAGAAAGATCAACAACTATAGCTGCAGAACAAACAACAACTGTAGGACCCACAACTGTAACTGACGAACCGACAACAATAACTGCAGCAAAAACAATGTCAGCTGATGAATCTACAATGACAACATCAGGACCCACCATAACAACTGAAGGACGCAGAACTACAACTGTGGAACGAGCAACAACTGCAGGACCAACAACTATTGTGGAGGAACCAACAACAACTGCAAGAACAACAAAGTCAGCTAATGAATCTGCAACAACAATGGCAGGACCCACCACAACTACTGAAGGACATAAAACTACAACTGTGGGAAAAGCAACAACTGCTGGTCTAAGAACAAACACTGTAGGACCAATAACAGTAACTACAAGACAGACAACAACAACTGTAAGACCCACAACTATAAATGAAGAAACAACAACAATAACTGCAGGAACAACAATGTCAACTGATGAATCTACAACAATGGGAGGACCCACCACAACTACTGAAGGACACACAACTACAACTGCGGGACACACTTCTACTACCGCAGGTCAAACAACAACAACTGCAGGACAAACAACAACAACTGCAAGAACAACAACCTCAACTGATGAATCGACAACGACAATGGTAGGACCCACCACACCTACTGAAGGACACACAACTACAACTGTGGGACACAACTCTACAACTGCAGGACAAACAACAACAACTGAAGGACCAGTAACAGTAACTACAAGACCAACAACAACAACTGTAGCACCCACAACTGTAACTGAAGAACCAACAACAACTGCGAGAACAACAAAGTCAGCTGATGAATCTACAACGATAACAAAAGGGCCCACTACAACTTCGGAACAAACAACACCTGCTGAACACACCCCTTATGCTGCTGATGAACCAACAACAACAACTGCAGGAACAACAAAGTCAGCTGCTGAATCTACAATGACAATGGCAGGTTCCCCCACAACTACTGAAGTACACACAACTACAATTATGAGACAAACAACAACTGCTGGACAAACCTCTACTACTGCAGGGCAAACATCGACAATCGCAAGACCAACGAAAACAACTGTAGGACCTAAAACAGTAACTACAAGACCAACAACAACAACTGTCGGACCTACAACTATTACTGACGAACCAACAACTCCTACTGAGGAGCCAACAACAACTGAGGGAACAACAAAGTCAGCTGATGAATCTACAAGGACAATGGCAGGTCCCACCGCAATTACAGAAGGACACATAACTACAACTGTGCGAAAAACAACAACTGCTGGACACCCCTCTACTACTGCTCATGAACCAACAATCACAACTGCAGGAACGTCAGCTGATGAATCTACAGCGACAATGGCAGGACCCAGCACAACTACTGAAGGACACACAACTTCAACTGTGGTACAAACAACAACTGCTGGACACACCTCGACTACTGCAGGGCAAACATTGACAACTGCAGGACCAAAAACAACAACTGCTAGAATCCCAACTATTCATGAAGAACCAACAACAACAACTGAAGGAACAAAAACATCAGCTGATGAATCTGCAATGACAACATCAGGACCCACCACAAATACTGAAGAATACACAACTACAACTGCAAAACAAACAACAAATGCTGGACACACCAATACTACTGCAGGGCAGACATCGACAACCGCAGGACCAACAAAACAAACTGAGGGACCATTATCAGTAACTACAAGACCAACAACAGTCGGACCTACAACTATTACTGAAGAACCAACAACTCTTACTGAGGAGCCAACAACAACTGAGGGAACAACAAAGTCCGCTGATGAAACTACAACAACATCAGGACCAACCATAACTACTAAGGGACACATAACGACAACTGCAGAACAAATAACATCTTCAGGACCCACAACTATTGCTGAAGAACCAACAATTGCAGGAATATCAAAGTCAGTTGATGAATCTACAACATCAGCTGCCAGCACAACAACAAAAGGACACACAATTACAACTGCTAAAGAAACAACAACTGCAGGACCCACTACTTTTGCTGAAGAACCAAAAAAAACAAATGAAGGAACAACATCAGCTGATGAATCGACAACAACATCAGGACCCAACACAACTACTGAAGAACACACAACTACGACTGCGGAACAAACAGCAACTGCTGGACACACCTCTAGTTCTGCAGGGCAAACATCGATCACTGCAGGACCAACAACTGAATGGACATTATCAGTAACTACAAGACCAAAAACAACTGTCGGACCTACAATCATTACTGAAGAACCAACAACAACAACTGAATGGACATTATCAGTAACTACAAGACCAAAAACAACTGTCAGACCTACAATCATTACTGAAGAACCAACAACAACTGAAGGAACAACAAAGTCAGCTGATGAAACTACAACGACAACATCAGGGCCCACCATAACTACTAAGGGACACACAACTACAGCTCCTAAACAAACAATATCTTTAGGACCCACAACTATTGCTGGAGAAACAACAATTGCAGGAACATCAAAGTCAGCTGATGAATCTACAACAACAACATCAGCACCCAGCAAAACAATAAAAGGACACACAACCACAACTGCAGAGCAAACAACAACTGCAGGACCCACGAGTATTGCTGAGGAACCAACAACAACAATTAAAGGAACAATGTCAGCCGATGAATCTACAACGACAACATCAGGACCAACCACAACTACTGAAGGACAAACGACTACAACTGCAGAACAAACAACATCTGCTGGACACACCTCTACCACTGCTGATGAACCAACAATCACAACTGCAGGAACAACACAGTCAGCTGATGAATCTACAAAGACAATGGCAGGACCCACCACGACTACTGCAGGACACACAGCTACAACTGCGGGACCAACAAAAACTTCTGAACACACCTCTACCACTGCAGGGCAAACATCGACAACTGCAGACCCAAAAACTAAGGGGCCAATAACAGTAACTACGAGACCAACAACAACTAGAGTAGGACCCACAGCTATTACTGAAGATCCAACAACAACAACTGCAGGAACAACAAAGTCAGCTGATAAATCTACAACGACAACATCAGCACCCACCATAACTACTCAGGGTCACACAACTACAACTGCAGAACAAACAACATCTTCAGGACCCACAACTATTGCTGAAGAACCAACAACTTCAGGAACAACAAAGTCAGCTGATGAATCTACAATGACAATGGCAGGACCCACCAGAACTACTGAAGGGCACATAAGTACAACTGTGGGAAAAACAACAACTGCAGGACCCTCGACCATTGCTGAAGGACAAACCACTACAACTGCGGGACAACCCTCTGCTACTACAGGGCAAACATCAATAACTGCAGGACCAAGAACAACAACTGTTGGACCCACATCTTTTACTGAGGAACCAACACCAACAACTGCAGGAACAACAAAGTTAGCTGATAGATCTACAACAACAACATCAAGACCCCTCACAACTACTAAGGGACACAGCACAGCTGCAGAACAAACAAAAACTGCAGGACACACCTATTCTACTGAAGCAACAACAACCACAGGATTACCAGCGCTAACTGCTAAACAAACAACAACAACTGAAGGACCAACAACAACAATGTCTGGACCAACAACAATAACTACTAGATCATCAACAATAAGTGCAGGACCCACCACCATAACTGATGGACCACCTACAAAAACATCAGGACCAACAACACAAACAAAAACAATTGCTGCAATAACTGCAGGAGCAACAACTAAAGCAGTCGGACCAACAATTAAAACATCAGGACCAACATTGACAGTTGCAGAATTAATGACAACAACAGCAGGACCACCAAGTACAACTGTAGTAACAACACGTATAACTGTAGCACCACCAACAACAACATTAGGACCAACATCAATGTCCACTCTTGTGCCAAAAATGACAACTGCAGGGCCAACAATGACAGTTGCAGAACCAACTACAATAACTGCAGAACAAAAAATGACAACACAACAATCAACAACTACAACTGCAGGACCAATGACTGAAGCACCAACAACAGTAACTATGAGACTAACAACAACTACTGCAGGGCCAACAACTATTACTGTAGAGCCAATAAGAATAACTGCAGGAACAACAAAGTCACCTGAATCCACAACGACAATGGCAGTTCCCACCATAACAACTGCTGGACACACCTCTGCTACTGCAGGGCAAACAACGGCAACTGCAGGACCAATATCGACAACTGCAGTACCAACAAAATTAACTAAAACACCAATGACTGCTGAACGGACAACAACTGCAGCACTCACAACTACTACAGCAGGACCCAGAACTACCACTGCACGTTTGCCAACAACTACTGTAGGACCAACAGCAGGACCAGCAACTGCAGATCCAACAACAACCACAGCAGGACCCACCACTACTTATGCCAGTCTGACAACGACTACAGCAAGACAGAAAATAAGTTATTCAAGTCTGACAAAAACTAGAACAAGACAGACAATAAGTTATTCAAGTCTGACAAAAACTACAACAAGACAGACAATAAGTTATTCAAGTCTGACAAAAACTACTGCAATATCACCACCAACAACTGCAGGATCAAAAACTACTAAAGAAGGACCCACAACCTCCACTGCAAGTTTGCCTACTACAGGACCAACAGCCACAGCAAGACGAACAACAACAACTGAATATCCAGCAACAACCATAGCACAAACAACCACTGCAGGACCCACCACTACTTCTGCCGGACCAACCAGAACTTCTGCAGGACCAACCATTACATCTGTAGGACACACTACTACCTCTGCAGGACTCACCACTACTACTGAAGGATTAAAAACGACTGCAGGAAGCACAACTACTACTGCAGGACATACAACAACTTTAGGACCCACAGGTAAGACTGCAAGTCTGACAACAACTACTGATGGACTGACCACAACCTCTGCAGAACCCACCATGATGTCTCTAGGGCCCCATATTGCTTCTACAGAACCAACAACAAAAACTGTAGGACCTTCAACAACAATTGTGGGGCTATTAACGACAACTGCTACACCAACAACAACTGCTCCACCACTAACAACTACAGCACCACCAATAACAACATCATTACCTTCAAGAACAACTACAGGACTGACTGTAACAACTGCAGGACCTACAACAACTGCTGCACCAACTACAAATTTTCAACCTACGACAACTACAGGACCAACAGCTACTGCAGCAGGAACCACAACACCAACTGCAGGACCAACAATTACTTCAGCAAGATTAACAAAAACAACTGCTCCACTTAGGACAACAACTGCAGGATCAACCTCTACAACGGCAGAACCCACAACAACTACAGCAGGACCATTAATGACAACTGCTGCACCAACAACAACAGCAGGACCATCAACAACTGCAGGACCTTCATCTACATCTCAGATCACAGTTTCTACAACTACTATCGCTGCAAGAGCTAGTACTGCTATTACTCCCACAACTACTTCTTCCCCAGTAATGACTGCAACAGTAAATTGCAGGCCCTCAGAATCTACCCAGCTCCCTACAGAAAATGAAGTATCTATGGAGTTGAAATTCAGCATGAAACGCACATTTATAAAGGATTACTTAGATCCTTCTACGGCAGCATATAAGAAGCTGGCATGTAATGTTACAACAGAGGTAAGATAAAAATGTTCATCAGATTCAAAAAAGTGTTTACTGGAAAAACATATGTAATATATAAAATATATAGAGTATAAAATATGTTTCATATAAATGTATTTTATTTCCAATTAAAGGTCAATAGAGGCTTAAGACATTATGACACAGAAACATTTTCCAGGAGTACAATCAATTATTTTGCGTAAGTACACACTTATATCCTTTATTTTTCAGAAAGATGACAACTATTATGGTTATGGTTATTATGGTTACTTTCATACTTTTAATCGAGTAATACATAAAATAATGTAGACAACATAGTTGATAGTGAATAAATATGATGTTGAAGATAAGTACAAACTTTTAACATATTTTGCTTCTTTTTGTTTCTAGTAAGGGATCAGTCTTTGTGGACATGAAGTTGTACTTCATGTTGAAAAAACAATCGCCTCTTCCCACTGAAAGCCGTGTAGTGCAGACATTGTTGGACTCAATAGCCAATGGCATCACCTTCCTCGATGTGGACACTGCTACTATTGATGCAGGTAACTATAACACTAGGGTTACATGTTACATATATATATATATATATATA
>JAOPUH010000104.1:5230002-5242186 GCA_027123175.1 Urophycis cirrata | reverse complement strand
CACACACACACACACACACACACACACACACACACACACACACACACACACACACACACACACACACACACATAACACTAGATTAAATCTAATCTTGTGTACTCTGTTACATCTCTATTCAGTGTTTTGTAATCTGTCATTGACCAACGTATTTCATTTCATTTTGTTATCCCCAATGCTCCATCTCTGAGGACAATATCCATTGTTTTGTTGACGCTGCTGTAATATTTCCTAAGAATATTACTAATTCTATAGTTTCGCACGTAAGCAAATAATGCAATGATATATATATATATATATATATATTTTGATTTAGGTACAGGTCGTAGTCCAGTGATGTATAGGCCTTTTAGATGGGTAGCCTATAGCTATTTATTTTCCATGGAACTATATCGTTGCCTTGCCATATGCGCTATGTACGAGGCATCTGTATTCACGAGGTTTTTTTTTTTTACCCTAGGCCTACAGAAAAACTCAGTTTAATCACTTCAATATATATGGTAAACACAGTTGAACAAGCGCTAGAAGAATGGTTAACTTAATTAAAATGGATAGATACATACAATGGGTTTACAATACATAGAGACGAGCTGCTACAGAAGCTGAGCAGAAAGCCTGTACAAACGGACCCGGGCAGTCAGTTCTCGGACCACAGCGACCGTCTGCAGCGCTCTAACGATGGACACGCCCACTGTCTGCGGGAACGCCCCCTCTTGTTCCCTAAGTGACTTTTAACCTCTTATCCCTGAGCCATTACTTCTTCAACTTGGCTGAGCTATTTAGCTGATGACTTATTTCTAAATTCTATGTCACAGTTTTCTGTTTCTAAACAGAACAGATAGGCCTACGGTGTGTTGTCGACAATATACGTTTTAAGTTAATGGTGACTTGTTTGTTTCTTGCTGTCAATGACTGTCCGAAGTATAGCCCTATTTCTTATGATCTTACTTATATGTTTGTTATCTAGCCGTATGGTCGGCAACAAACTTAAGGCTGTCAGCCTAATGTTTCACAGTGCCACAGAAATTTGGACGGCAACTCCATTGGTGCGGTTTTAATGTCAACCCTTACCTTAAGTGTACGTTTTAATTAACTTAATCTAAACAGCCTACTGTAGCTCAGCGGAGGACGAAGGAGGACTGAGACGACGTCCCACCGTTGACGGTGGGTAAATTTTCCTATTAACGTTATGGTTGTGACAGAAAAAAGTGAGATCATCCACACAAACTGCGTTGTGGTGCACGCAAAAAAGATTCCTGCCTTTCCGCGTATTCTGTCAACATAGGCCACTCAGATGATCTGCAAGTGGAAGAAAGATTTGACACCCCAACGCCTCCATTGGATTGACATCGTGCGTCCTGGAGCCAAGGCACTCCCTTATAACGGAACACATCATTCCTATGTGTCCAAACTCCAAATGCATGCGCCGCTCATTTATTTGTGAGATCCGAGGAGCTGGAATCCAATTGCGCACCTGCCCGCGTGGGAGTGGGCGGGGCCTGGGAGGGGTCACTATTTGGCAGGATTGGCAGAAACGGGAGGGGAGGGCATTTCCTGACACCCGACAGCCGCGCGTGCATCAAATTTCAGCACCACAAGCCGGAGGAAAGCGGTCGGATTTGAGCTAGCAACCGACATTTGAGGACCCTCAACACGTACTATTTCGGGGAGTATCGCCGTTGAACGTTCCGTCGGACCCACCACGGGGAAAGTGTTTGCTGAACCGGGTAAGCATCGCAGTCGGACGCGCTCCCGACTGTCCACGGGCTGTGGCGTTAGCTAGCCGCCTAGCTTCGCGATGTGTTGTGCTAATGTCGGCTAAAGGCGAGGTCTGGGTGTAGCATCCATCACGCAGGGTAGTTTTACTATCAAACCCTATCTCACACTATCTGCGTGCATGCCTGATGAACAACCCCCATATCCAGTCGGCGTGACGAGCCGGTGGATCTCTTCCCGGAGAGCATAGTTCCTCCACATGACCCTCCGCTACTACTGACGGCACGCCGAGCGATGCTATCCAGTCAGCCGGGTGCTGAACGGCGCTCCGAACCGAGCGGCGCGGAGCCACTGCTGGAGCCACTAGCCTAGCATGCTACCACGGCTCCGCCGGCTAGGCTAGCGGGCAGCTCTGGTTGACGGACACCGGGAACCATCGTGGTGCACGCCGCCTCTGTCAGTGATGGAGCGGTGTTCAGAGTGCTGGAAGTGTTTATTTGAATGGTCGTTCCTGTGGATGGCGTTGATTTGAGAAGGGTTGATGCCGCCCTCACCTCTTCTCATCATGGGGTTTTGTGTGCCCGTGTGTGTGTTCTTTTGTTTGTCTGTTTGGCATTTGAATCGTGTGGTTTGTAAAGCGACATGTCAACGTGTTCACGTCGGCGTTGGTGTGTGTGTGTGTGTGTGTGTGTGTGTGTGTGTGTGTGTGTTAGTTATGTTGCTGTGTTTGCAGTATTCGGGGTGAGAGTGAGAGTGAGAGAGGGGGAGAGAGAGAAGGAAAGGGAGAGAAACAGGGAGAGAGAGAGAGTGGGAGAGGGAGAGAGAAGGGGAGAGAGACAGAAACAGGGAGTGGGAGAGAGAGAGGAGATACCTGATTGCGAGTCTATTAAAGTACATCAGAAGAAAACTATTGCATATTGAATACTTTTGATGTCAGAAGAGTGAAACCACGACTCTTCTCAGAGGTGGTGTGACATGCTATGTAATGTCTGTTATGTCGCAATGTGTCAATTGCCTCGTGTCATGTAGTCATCAAAAGACGCGAGTTAACGCACCAAAACTAAAGTAAAACTTAAGGTGACACTTGAACAATCAATTTTGTTTGTGCCACATGATTAATTTCAAAAGTTGGAACAGGCTTCAAATACCCCAATTGACTTCACAGTTCAAACAGCGTCTGAAAAGGCTCATCGCTTCTAACCTCATCGTAGAAGACACAGTATTTCAGGCGGATAGCAATACAGTACGAGCGAGCCGAGCACGTTATGGCCCGGTACGTCACAACATTCATTGCCCGTAACCGGAGATGAGTGTGGGTATGCAGCGGTAGCCTATAGGGTCACATTGTGGCCGTTTATAGATCCTACGAGCGGCATTTAGGCCTGCACGGGGGACTCCGACTCGCTTGTAAATAGTCCCAGTGTAGTTGCTGTGTTGGTGTTTCCTTTACTATAAGGCAGACAGGGCGGTACACTGGGACTAGTAGATTGCATTTGCCAGAAATTACTTTGAGCATCATTGACAACAGTTTGGCCAATAGACTGTAGTGTACTTTTGCTGTTGAATGGTTTTATTTATTTTCCCATTTTTCCACTAGGCTTGCAGAGAAACAAGAGAGGGATTAGAGATAAAGATGTAGCTGAATAGTTGCGGGCTGCTAAGCTGTAGGGACAGACTTCTCCACCCCTGCCTTTGGAACCTGCATGCACGCTCGCAGTCCTCTGTCCCAGAGTGCATCTTGTTTCAAAGGTTTGTGTTTGTTATTTGCATTACTGTGTGGAATATAGTCCTGTCACCAGTCACCCTTATGGGTTGCAACTCTTTCTGTTAAACACTGTTATGCAGGCCTACCAATGCATTACTGTGATTTAAGCCAGGTAGACAGTAGAGTGGAATCTATTTAAGTGCTTTGCGGTTGCGCATCCTGGTTTAATGATATGTTAATTAAAAATGCAGAGGATGGTAACAGGATCATCTTAGTGTCTGGTAATGAGGGAAGTTTGGCTAATGTGAAAAACACATTTTTAGATCAACACTATCACCGCTAAGAGCAGAGGGAGGATGAACGTTGCAGCGCTGAAGTCTCACTCTGTAGCCAGGATTAAAACACACCATAGCCAAGGTGTAATACTGCTCTCATGTTTTGTTATTCCACCATAAATCATAAATAATAAATGCATGTGTTGCGGAAATTATATGCAAGCCTTTTGAATACACCACTTGCACGCATTTAGGCTGTGATGGCTACACCTAACCACATCCAGTTGTTGCAATCAACTGTCAGGCCCCTGAGACATTATTATGTTTCACTGTTACTAAGTTACTTCAGTGAAGATTTTTGTGACAAACATTTGGCCAGTCAGATCCAGCCACTGTTGTGCTTTCTGCAGTTAATGGCCTTTATTCTGTCACCAGGATTAGGCATGACTATAATTTATGGGCCCAGCTAGGCAATCAATGACAGCCCGGGCTACATTGTATTCCCTGTCTCCCGGGAGAGGAAGCTACACACGCGGATCAGCACCCAGCTCCCTTTTATTGTGCTGGGCCCCGGGGTAACCATGGTAGCCCCTTCACGTCACCCCCGCCCCTCCCGCCCCTCCCCACCCTCCCCCCACCTCCATGCACGCCACATGGTGTTAAAACCTGCATGGGATTTGCGTGCAAAACGTAATGTTCCCAATAGGATTTGGATCAAGACTATGCCGTCTTCATATCTTAAAGGCTTCTAATTATGGCCGTTCTGCAAGGCTTATAGCCACATTAACAATATAGTCTGTCTGTCTTTGTCGTGTTGGAGGGAGGTGACTCCTTTACTAACCGTTCAGAATAGGGCTTCTACTTTGTCACATCACACCGCAATGATCGCCTCCACTTTGGAAGTGTACAAGGGCTGTTGTTGCGTTTGAAACAGCCCCAGTGTTTCTCATGCGAGGTGTGGCAAAACAAAGTTTTGATTAGCCTAGGATACGGTAATGTACGTTTAGTCACGATTTCACAGTACTACAACTCTCTTGAGTACTCTCGAAAAGTATCCCCAACCCCAAAAAATGCCCATGATGCATTCTGATGTACAGGCCCTATATGACGGCAGCCCCCATGTGGGCCCATCTGGATGACCCCGTTGCTAAGTGTCCTGCTAAGGGGGAGTTGCGCAGTGCACATGAATGAGGTCATCCCCTCAGCTGTTTCCGTACATCTGTTGGGTCCACACCCACACTGCCTTAGCAAGCGTGCCACAGCTCTCGGCGTTTACCTTCCCCTGGTTTAACACTTTAAACGGCAACAGTTACTGCGTTTCCATGCGAACCCGTTGGAGGTACTTTTATAATACCCTGTTCACGTTCGTAAATTAGCCGGATTACGGTAGGTATTGAGCCAGTGTGCTACAACAAAGTCTGATATTAATTACTGCTTGAGGCGTTCTGTGCTTGGGTAGGACCTAAAATTAGATATCTGTTTACATTGGCACATCTTCACACAAATTGTATCACACTCGGGTAATAATCAAAATGCTTTCCTTGTTGAAATGTTGCTTTGACATGTAAAGTAATAAAAGCTTTTTTTTTTTTTTTTTTTCTCGGTTCTGGAATCTTCTTCATGTTGTCTCTTTGGCATGAGCTACATTAGTTCCTTTATGTTGTCTTTGTGGATGAACAACACATTTACAATACATTTATTAATTTAGCAGATGCTTTTATCGAGATTATTCTAGATCAAAAAGGACAATTTATTTTGATAGATGAGCTTCTCGTTCCGAGGCTATTGCAGAGTGCTCTCGTTTGATTTGGGGACAATTTGTCAATTGGAAATCTTTAAATCTGCCAACTTTGCAAGCAAAGTGAATTCAACAGTTGTTGTCGTTAACAAGCTTTTAAATAAGGTAGAATCATCCATTGTTTTATTTGCCCTTGTTAAAGTGCGGTCGATTTTTTTTTTCACGTTTATTTTGATATTAGTTTTTTTTTATTACATTTTCCCATTTTATATAGTACCCAGATGCCAGGAAAAACAAGCCTGTTCTCCGAGAGAGAGACAAAGGAGAGGCTTTGATTGGCTGTAAATCTTTATTTACAACTTGAGGAGCACTTTACAGAGGAGTGAACTGTGTAAAGTGTCAGGCGTGGGGGCGAGGGCGTGGGCTCTGGCAAGGCTGTGTTCCGCTGAAGGTTCCACCGCTGGCGTCCAGGGGTGCTGTCTCGCACGCGTCCCTGCCCCCCTGGTTCTCACCGAGGAGCTCACGGCGGTAATGCCGCTTTTCGGTGCTCATTCAGTCATTATCAGTGGGACTCTTTCTCTCTATCTTGCTGCTTCCTGTTTGCTCCTCTGTGTGCCAGAGACTCCATGTTGTTCTTTTGATTTTTATCCCCAATAAATCTCGCAGGAGAATCTTGCTCAAGGGTGATTGTCTCTCCATCCCTCGCTGGTCTATTGTTCTGCTTCTCTCTATTCTCCTCTCTCCTTTCCTCTCCTGCAACCTGTAATATTGTCTCCATCTGGGACCAGTAAAAATGCTTCCAGCCATGGCCCAGCTCCCCCTCCCTCCGCCCATTGTGTCTTATCTCTCCTCTCTCTGTCTGTCTTTCTGTGCTCGCTCTGTGTGTCTGTCTCTGTGTATCAAGTTAATATGGTTGATGGTGGACCTTTCTGTCCTCCATGTTTCAGGTCCATTCACACTGGTGGTAGAGACCTCTCGCCTCTCAATGCAGTTTCTACCATGGCTTCTCTGCCTGCTAATTATTACCCATCTGACTCTCTCTTGGAGTTTTCTTCCGTCTCGTCGGTCTTATTTCCTTCCCATTTTTACTTTATTAAGTGTGAGAAATCATGCAACCCTTGACACTGGTTACAAATCCCATGGATTAATACGCTGTCTGCCACTGCAGACTTATTAGGGAAACCTTCACTCTAGAAATGGAATCTCAATTTGCCTGTTTAAAAATAAATAGGTTTGAAATACAATCTAAAACACGTCTTTTATGTGAGTAATTGGAAATGTGACGTCACTGGTTTTATATGATTTATGTCAGTCTGTGTCAAATCGATGTGGTGCATTTAGTAATGTGTCTTTAAGAGCTCCTGAAAGAAAGAAACCATGAAGCCTTACTTGGCTTGTTGAAGTGCACAGCTGCTCGCGGTGGACGACATGTTAGCTCGCCCAGCCAGCTATACACGTTATCTTCCCATCGACCGGGCTGACACATTTATGATGCGGGACCTGGTGTCGAGCAGGCTGTCTTTGGGACATTGTTCTGGGAGAATAACTAAACAGACCATTAAACCACAGGGCTGTCACTGGCCACCTGGCACTTATTTGAACCAATCAGACACAAGTTAAGCATTGCCCGTGTTTTATTCTGTCTGTGTGGTCGTTTGAGGCTTTCTTCGGGTACACCGGGTGACATGCAATGTTAGTTCTCTGTAGGCGGGACATAGTCATGATAATTAGATTTGTTTGACAACCTCAAGAGCATTTCACTGGACAGCACTCAGACCCCTTAGGGCCGGACAGAAATATGTGTGAGGATATTGAAGGATATGTCCGCATGGTCTCAGGTTTCGATGTCGCATCACCTTGATGTGACGACACAGTCTGGAGAGTGAAGGAGCATCTACAGTTGGGGACCGTTGTGTCTCCCTTGAGAGCGGCGGTATGACAGGTCAGGCCCTGGCTGCCTCTCAAGACTCTCCCTCTTGCTATGCGCCCATGTGGCCTTCTTTTTTCTTCTTCTCTCTCAAATATAGATCCGAGCACTGAATCTGGGCCATTGCATTGTCAGCACATAAGCTCTCCATAATGACAAATGACAGGGATTGTAAAAGTCAGAGGTAGTGTCTTCTGGAGGAACAGCCCTGATGCCTCATATATGCACAGCAAGCACACTTTCAAAGTTACCCCTCAAAGTTTCAGCACTTCGTCTTCTTCTTAACAAATGTGCATGTTTGTGTGAAACTGCAGAGCATCAACATTTTCCGCAATAGTTTTTTTACTGCACCATTTTGAGTTATGGGAAATCTTTTTCTCAAACCGAGATGGCTCTAATGTTTTTGCAGAAGCACCGTGACTAAATAAATATATTAAAACTCAGCAATACGTTATTGATTATATATCCATATCCTGTGCCTGCCTTGTGCCCTTTTCAGAATGACCTTAGCTGGCCAAAAGATCTGACATTACATTTCATTACCAAGTCCAAAATAAGGATGATATAATAATCCCCTAATTCTCGTTTTTTTTTACTTGCTATAACAGATCTTAATTCCCATCTTGCAAGTCATTTAGATAAGGAAGGGAGTTCCATCATTAAGCCTCCATTATACTTTTTGCTTGCACACTGGTAAGATGCACATAAAAAAGGAATACCCATGCAAAGCAAAGCTAAGCTGGTATCACATGGTTTCTAACTGGTTTCTGTACTAAATCTTAGTGCTGGAGGTTTTAACCTTGTTTGTGTTCCTGGTATTAACCTTGTTTGTGTTCCTGGTATTGACCTTGTGATATCGTTGTGTAGTTAATCCATCTCAATTTGGCTTCAGCCAAGGAGCTTTTATTGCCAGAAGTACTCTAATTTATCGGTGAATTGACAAGAATGGCATTTTTGATGGATGTGAAACGGGTGACCTCAAATCTTCAACGATTTCAGTATTCCATAGAAATGCATTGGTGGTAATGATTCTTTGTGGTTAATTGGTTGCGCTGTTCCACTGCTGTGCTTTTTCACTGTTGTGCCAAATTGAATGGTGCCGTGTTTGTTCTGAAGTTGAACGGATCACTCACATGCATTTTGAATGTTGTAATCAGTCAAACACGTCCGCATTCTCGTCGTCGGGGTTTGGTCCTGATGGGCTGTGAACACCGTGCATAGTCAGCCAGAACCACCTCCGTCTCCCCAGAGACTGGCAACTGTTTGAGTTCATTGATGTATTATATTAATTGTGGTATATCGTATAAGCCTATATTATAGTGTGTTATGCTCAGACACGTTTTCACTTCATGTGTAGAGGCGGTCAGTCATTTAGTGGAGGTGCTGTGACTCGCCTATGAACAACCCTGAAAACCAATCGATTATTTTGAAGTGTTTGAACCAGTACAACATCTCAATGCATTACAAAGCCGCATTTTCAAAAATAACAATGACACATATTTCATTGTTGACTATGACAATGATTTTATGATTCTGTTTGTCCTTTACTTATCAAATCATTTTTCTGGGGGCTTATTTCTCCTTTGTTTAGTTAAATTCACACTGAAATATTTAATGTGGGTTTGCATTGCGATGGAAGGTTCTATCTGAGCATTAACATCATCATTGTTCCTTCTGTAGGCCACTTAAGCCCGGTCAGAAGCACTATGAAATGCTACACAAAGTACACTGAAATGTGATTTCATCACGAGCAAAAGCTACGTGGCACTCAGCTAGCACACAAGAGCCCAGCTCCCTCGCCAGTAGAGGACCTCATGTTCTCCATGGACCGGATGACCATTAATGCTGCTGGTCAGGCCATCTTAATGGAGACATCCCCTCCACCGCCTTCAACAAGCTCCATCCTCGGATGCTCTCGGGAAACGTGGGTGTTTGTAGTTTGCCGCACACGGCTGGGGCGTCCACTCAGTGTTTCACACGCGGCGTGGAGGAACACGTTTTGAGTTTGTATTTGTAGGTGTGTTTAACATTCACATAATAAAAGTACTGGGAATACAATGGAACGTTGACATCAGCATTATTCTGTCGGGCAGGATGTTATGGAGAGATTGCGGTGTTGCAATGAAGTCTTAAGTTCTATTGATCTACTTATGGAGAAGCAGGTCGGTTGTGATGGTAATCTGCCGGGCCATTGGGGAAACAAATAAGAATTAAACATTGTGCTGAACCCAGGTGTTTTTTAAATGGGAGTGCATTGGGTATTGTCAGGAAAGTTTTGCTTAAGCCTGTACACCTACAATACAGGGCATGATCACTGTATCACTGCGTATGCCTGGTGGTCTGTGATGATATAACTCTAAGGGCTCTTTGCTCACTCAAAATAATAGATGTTTTTTTATATTTAATAAATATATTTTTTTTTGATATTTAACTGAGCTCTTCTCTACAAAGCATTGATCCCACAGCTACCACCATCTAGCCCTGCAAGTGTTGCAGTAGATACCACATCTAAGAACTTTAAGTCTATATGTGGACTTTGTTAATACATTTTTGAGACCAATTAAATGTAAGTGAATAAATATATTTGGTAAAAGTGCAGCCCCAGGAGGTGCACTTTAAGTAGTTTAATTCAAATGGAAGACACGGTTGTTGACCAAGTACATTTAAAAAGTTCATTAATACAAACTTCAATAATAATAATAATAATAATAATAATAATAATATCCACACAATAATATTCACAATCATATTGCCCAATTCTATTTTTTGTATTGTTCATGATATCATAATGTGTTCCTCCTGCTGACTCGTATTGTCTGCTGGAGACTAAGTAGATGTCGATGTATGTGGGAGCTGTAGGCTCCCATTGTTGTCAAGGACTATGGTATTTTACATTAGAGATGTCAGCACTTTGAAATACCGATTATTATGCATCCCTGACTCCACCGACCTGCCACAGTGAAGAGGTCAGGAGGGAAGAATAGAAACATTTTGAAATGGCAGCTGCTGTCCGACAGAATGGACTTTGTTGTTTAGAGAGGGGGAGAGAGAGACAGGGGGAGAGAGGGGTAGAGAGAGAGCGAGAGAGCGGGGGAGGGAAAGGGAGAGAGAGGGGAGACTTGTCTGTGTAGTGAGTGTGTTTACCTTCCCCACGCCCAGCATCATGGGATGTTTCTCTGTATCCTAACGACTGATGGGTAAGCTCCAGAGATAAAACTGCATTTCCTGTGCCATAATAAACCCAGCCACTAAACAAATAACACACACACACACAAAGCCACACATACGCAAAGGCTTACGTGCCCCAGGCAACACACGCCCACATACGCAGTTTACCACCGAGTTAATTACTTCTGGTCACATTTGTCTCGAACAGTGGCATGCCATCAGCATTATTTCAGAGGAGCGCTGACATTAGCAGAACCTAAGCTAATCATATTGTTTAATGGCCAATAAACTACAAACGGTTACAAAACTAATAGGCCCAGGTCACATGGCACACCAGCTGGGTTGTAGAAATTGGTCAAGGTGGGGGGACATCCCATCGATCAGAGACGACAGGACCCTCTCGGTGATTGTAGCGCTGTGACTGCCACTCATACACCAACCCTCTCATGTTATTATCCTGGTACTGTGATTATTGGGATGGGTATTGCTATAGATTAGATTTGGGTAGTTCTTACTCTTATTTAAAATGCGATGGCTTCCTATAAGCCCTCCGATTCGTTCTGCTATGCCCCGATTTTCTGTCTGGGATTCGTGTCTTGATTTCTATCTTTGTATAACTTTTTCTGCTGCTGAACACCAGGCTATCTCTGAGCAGTGCCTGGACCATGGTATTGTATCACGCCATGTGTGCAACATTCAACCGCAGAGCAGACCTCCAGGCCTGCCATGGTAATGAGCTGCTGGGGGCTGACAGAGCAGTGTGGAGACAGCTCCTTCCTACGTCACTCATCAGGTGCAACCAGCAACAGAAACCATGGAGATACGGCACGCTGTGGCTTCAAGGGCCACCTCGCGCTATTCTGTAAACGCCTTGTTGTTCCATCCTTAATAACTTTTTAATGAATTGTAACTGTCAAACGGAACCTCGGAAAATACAAAATATTAAGATTAAGTGGCTACTGAGATCCTAACCGAATGAAGGAAAATGTTGCCTTGTGTTATGGGAATGACATCACATTTCTTCCCATTGATTGGATGCAGGTCAACAGCAGCATGTGTGGTTGGCTGTGTTCTTTATCAATACACAATCGCCAACCAATTCCATTTTACTTTGAAATATTACCAGCGGAGTGAAAACGTTTTTGAAGATATTTTATGGGTTCTTAATGAAGCCCTTGGCTTTCCCTTCGAAGGCCAAAGTGCTGTGTTGGCTCTGAATCAACGGCTCCACGCCGTGTTGATATTCAAAGTTCAGGAATGCAAAGCTAAGCTAATAGTGACTGCTGCCCGGCTGCCGGGGGGCTGCCCCTCAAACTTCATGTCACTGTGCTGCCTGTGCCTGGGGCTCCGCTAAGACGCTAGGTACCAGAACACTTCTGACACTGCCATGCTCACCGTGGATGGGGATTCTTCAGACGAAAGTCGTTGTGATTGGTTGAAAAACAGCATGATGACTTCCATCGTCAGGCATTTATTATTCTATAGATTTTTCAAGAAAAACACATTTTCTGTAGTAACGTGTAGTCTCATACGGGTGAAGCATTGCAGTAGACCTATTGTTTCTCCAACCCCCAACAGCACACACACACACACACACACACACACACACACACACACATACACACACACACACACACACACACACACACACACAC
>JAOPUH010000104.1:5198243-5211898 GCA_027123175.1 Urophycis cirrata | reverse complement strand
TGTTTCCTGAATGTTTCCTGGGTGTTTCCTGTTTGTTTCCTGAATGTTTCCTGTGTGTTTCCTGTGCGTTTCCAGGGTGTTTTCACAACAAAGGCAAAGCAGTCGCCCGGTTGTGCTTTGAGAGATTGACTGACATTATGACTCGATGCCCGACTTTGCTTTGATCGAGCCCACGATCGGTGCTGATGGATTGATGAGCAGACTCCCTTAGTCGCGAGCCCTGCCTCTGTGCACCATGGCAGCTTTTGGCCGTAAAACCAGTCAGCTCCTCTTGGCCACCGTGAAGCTAGCTGACGTCAGGGGGTTACGCAAAGCCTTGAGCAGCATATAAAGAAATCGGGGGAAAGCAATCCCCTTTTAACGCTAACATAAACAGTACAGCCATGGTGAGTTGATGACCCAATAAGTAAATGACTTGGATGAGCCTTGATGTGTGCACCAATAAGATGAAGGGACCACTCTAGGTCAAGGGTCAGTATACTGTTCCATAGGGTCTGAATATGTCTTGTGTAAACCTGGTTGATTCAAGCTTTACATGTTCTACTAAAAGTACTCATCATCATTATCTATTAGTAGATAACTTATGTATCAAACAGCCTCTTGTTTCTGCATACATTGTTCTTGCACTTTCCGGGAGCAATACATATCATTGAATCTCCTAGAGCTGCTGGATGCTGAAATGTACTCCTGACTATTGAGCAGAGATCAGATTTACTGTATGGAGTCATTACGTCAAAAAGCATTGCATTAACGTTAATTGGTTTCACATCACTGGGTACAGGATCTCATTATACTTACAGTTCCGTAACCTCATGTTCAGTGTGCTGCACCTCACTGCCTCCCCCTGAGATGAGCATTAAATGTCATTTGTCTTCAGTTCTGCTCCATGAGCTCGTCTCAAACGGCTGCGTTTCTGGGTGATGAAGTGAAGGCGGACCCTCGCGGAGGGCCGGGGGTCTGTGCAGCTGGCTTGAAGCAGACAGTGACAGGTTAGAGAGAGGAGAGTCCCTGATTAATACCCACTGGACCTAAAGCCTCACTTCTATGCCTGAACACTTGTAAAGGTGATACACACGCTGTTACAGACTGCTGCTTAAGTCTGTTGTTGTTATAGGAGGTGATCGACTGCTTTATGATGTAGTGGGTTGACAGTGCCTTGACACACTGTCGTCATTGCTTTCATGGTGCATTTACTTTTTTTAGCTGAAAAAATGCCACCGATGTCTTCAAACTTTGTCGTTGAGCAGGAAGTCAATGAGGCTTCACTCCCAATGAAATGTTTGTCCCCAGAATGGATGTGGGTCTCCTGTTCAGTTGGGTACTGGGCACATGTTGTACTCCTGCTCTCTATAATGCCCCGTCAGCTCCACTTTGCCACCAGCACCGTTGATGGCAGCCTCTGACAGTACAGCACAGCAGAGCGCTTCTCTTCAGCCATGGGCAGGATGAGCAGTGACCTACTGGTTGTGGAGAGCTCCTCCACACTGGCGTGTTACAGCGCTCCCTGTTTTTCATCCACTGTGAACACAAACTTGATGAAAAAGATGATACCCCGGATGATTTAGAGCCATAGACTTTATAAAAACTTAACTGCAAATTCAAAGGCGAAACACTGGTGCATTTATTGTTTTTTCCCACCTACCTGGCGGAAAGAACAAAGCCGGTTCAAATTGGGTTTTTATTGCTGATGTCGGCGATGCAGAATAAAGCAAGTGGTTTCACGGTGAGGTGAGAGGACTCATCTCAGTCACGCGCCGCAGTGAGTGTAGGCGACTGGTGACTGGTCTTAAGGTACTGTTGAACAACCACGAAGGTCCACCATGCTGGACGTACGTGTTGGTATGCTAGACAGACAACACTTTTCAACAGTCAAACTTTACTAAAACATCACCACTGTTTGTTGAATTAGACGATAACTAAACCAAAAAAAAGATTAATTGTTGTTTAGTTTGTTTTATTTATCCTCTACCAAATGTAGTCTCAGCAAGGCAATTAGAGCATAGCAAAGTGAATATTGCCCTATTAACCAGGTACTTAATTAAAAAAAAACAATGACTTCAAAAACAAATGAAAAAGGATCTCATGGCAGAAAATAGAATTGTAAGCTTGTGAGGAAATGGCTTCCTAAATTTTCTGTGATTCTGTGGCTAATCCTCTCAGTTCTGGTCCATGTTCCCTGCTCCTGTCCTTCAGGGTAGCCAGGCGCTAATCAACTCATCAGACACTTGTCTTGACCTGATTGAATTATACATTCTGTTGTTATACTGCAGAGCCATGCCACCCCCTCAGCTATTAGTCTTGGCTGGCTGCTACACTGGGTAGTGCTTTACAAACATAGGGGTGAATTGTGTGTGTCTGTGCGTGTCTGTGGTTGTATATCTTGGTGTCAGTCAGTGTGTGCATTTCTTTGAGAGTGTGTGTGTGTGTGTGTGTGTGTGTGTGTGTGTATGTGTGTGTGTACATATCTCTTTGTTTCTGTCTATAAGTGTGTGTGTGTCTGTGCGCAAGTGTGTGTGTGTGTGTGTGTGTGTGTGTGTGTGTGTGTGTGTGTGTGTGTGTGTGTGCGCGTGCGTCCGTGTGCCTGCACACACAAACACTTCCATCCGCCACACACAGTGAAAGCCGTGGTTCTAAACGAGTGATCCATTGAACCAGTCGTCCCGCCTCCCTCTCGTTTGGGAGCTCCGGCCTCAGGCAGGGTGTAGCGTCTGGGTGGAGGGTGTAGCGTCTGGGTGGAGGATGTAGCGTCTGGGTGGAGGGTGTAGCATCTGGGTGGAGGGTCCCGGGAGCTGCTTATTATCATCCCAAACACAACGTGTTCACACACGCCCCGCGGCACTGAGGTCCGACCGAAGGCAGGCAGACACAGGCAGGCCCCGTCTGGGCCAGGGCCCCGGGCCTGCCGTTGTGGGTGACACCCACTCTCCTGCTATTGTGGGTGACACGCGCACTCTCCTGCCATTGGGGGTGACATACGCACTCTCCTGCCATTGTGGGTGACACACGCACACTCTTGTTATTGTGGGTGACACGCACTCTTCTGATATTGTGGGGGACACACGCACTCCTGCCATTGTGGGTGACACGCACTCTCCTGCCATTGGGTGACACGCACTCTCCTGCCATTGTGGGTGACACGCACTCTCCTGCCATTGTAGGTGACACACGCACTCTCCTGCCATTGTGGGTGACACGCACACTCTCCTGCCATTGTGGGTGACACGCACTCTCCTGCCATTGTGGGTGACACGCACTCTCTTGCCATTGTGGGTGACACACGCACAATCTTGTTATTGTAGGTGACACACGCACTCTCCTGCCATTGTGGGTGATACGCACTCTCCTGCCATTGTGGGTGACAAATGCCCTTCTGCCATTGTGGGTGACACGCACTGTCCTGCCATTGTGGGTGACACGCACTCCTGCCATTGTGGGTGACACACGCACTCTCTTGCCATTGTGGGTGACACACGCACTCTCTTGACATTGTGGGTGACACGCGCACTCTCCTGCTACTGTGGGTGACACACGCACTCTCTTGCCATTGTGGGTGACACGCGCACTCTCCTGCTACTGTGGGTGACACACGCCCTCCTGCTCCCCTTCCATTGTGACACGCGCTCTCCTGCCGCTCCTCTCCACAGGGGAGACCATGCGCGTGGCCTCGTCTGAGTTTGCCGACGACCCCTGCTCCTCGGTGAAGCGCGGCACCATGGTGAGGGCGGCCCGGGCGCTGCTGTCCGCCGTCACGCGCCTGCTCATCCTGGCCGACATGGCTGACGTCATGAGGCTGCTGGCGCACCTGAAGATAGTGAGTACCACGCCGTTGTCCTCGCCGTTGTCCTCGCTGCCGTAATCTATCATCACAATCATCGCCACACTAATCACCATCATTATAGCCTGTCGCCATTACCAATATCATCATTTTTTCATGACCATTACAATCATCATCATCGTGATCAGAGAGACAGGAAGGCGGGTTAGAGGAGGGAAAACTATTTGTAGCTTAGGACCACAGGTGGGAATCAAATCTAAGTCACCCCCATCCTCACCCTCTTAATCAAATATCAAATAATGTTCATCACCTGCATAATCTTTCTTGCCACAATCATCATCATCATCATCATCATGTTTCTCAGAGTAGGTGGTTCATCACGAAGTAATAGGCTTTCCACATTGAGCCATCTGTGATGTTCTGTGTGCTTCACTTGGAGCTCATCCTGTCTGCCCCAGGAGGTTCTGGTAGGACATGGTAGGTCTGCCGGATCAAACCTCTCAGCAGGAGACAACTCCATGTATTCCAGGGCGAGATAAGGCTCCGGGTGCTCCCTCTCACCAGTCTGACTTGGATCTCATCTTGCTCACTTTAAAAGAAGGGTGGACAGTCGACTCTACATCACTTTTGTGATGCCGTTGGGTTGATTATGTGCAATGGCGGGGGCGGAAGCAGGCAGAGGAAGGGACGTTCTGCTCTGTTTATTGGCCTCTGCGGTGTTATAGAAGCCAGATCCTCCCAACCCTATGCCTGCATTAACATATAGATTAGCCATTGAGGAGCCGTTACGGGCTAGCATGTATCTTTTAGTACTGTGGCACATACAGTAGCACGCCATCACACTACTGCTAGCTGGTGAGCTACATTTCATAGCTGTTTCCTAATGAGTTTGGGCAATTTCATATATTCCTCATATAGCATGCATCACTTATGTTGTGTAGGCTAATTCAAATGACACACACACACACACACACACTTACCCTGCGCTCTGCACATGCACTTTACTCAAACCGTTGGGTCTAATCCCTTCCTCTAAACGCCTCTCAAACAAATGACTTCACTCACTGTGAGGTTGTTCATCACGTGAAGGAAGCACTTCAGAATAAGACGTGGCTAATGCAACACGGTTCTGTGAAACTAGGGAGGATTTTTCTCTTCCCAGGTTGAATGGCTCAATGCAATTTCACAAAACAAAATATGTAAATAGTTATTTGCCCTGAAGTGGCCTTAATTTTTGTGTGTGTGTGTGTGTGTGTGCGTGTGTGCGCGTGCGTGTGCACATTTCTCCTGCCTGACAGGTTGAGGAGGCCCTGGAGGGGGTGAAAAATGCGACCAATGAGCAGGACCTAGCCAACCGCTTCAAAGAATTTGGGAAGGAGATGGTGAAGCTCAACTATGTGGCGGCCCGCAGACAGCAGGTAACTTTGGGCTGCCAGCCCTTATTCCTGCTCTGTATATCTCCTGGTCCCTATCTTCCAGACCCTATTTCTTGGTCCCTAGCTCCTAGTCTCTGGTCCCTATTTCCTAGTCCCTTGTCCACATCTGTGGTCCAGATATCCTGGACCCTGTCTCCTGGTATCTGGTCCTTATCTGCTGGTATCTGGTCCCTGGCCTCAATAAAGTGGTATAGACCACTCCTAAAGTAGACTTTATCTTCATTCAGCAGTCGTTGCCTAGCAGATAAGCTGGAAATACACGAAGCAAATCAAAGATTCTTGTCTGTCTGGATAAGACAGATACAACAAAGGTAGGTCTAAACATGGCACAGCGCAGGAATTTAAGTTCATCAGGTCAGTATGGGCATAACCATGGCAACCTCCATTAGTTTACAACACAATGCAACACTAAGGGTTTTCTGAATAAAAATGTAACCATCACCACTGCATTTTGTGGCAGTTCCTTTGAAATAATAATAATAATAATGATAATAATAATAGTAATAATAATAATAATAATAATAATAATAATAATAATAATAATAATAATAATAATAATAATAACAACAATAATAGCAACAGTTTTTTCACATGTAAGCTAACAGCTGAAAATTAGCCTTAGAAACAATGTTTTGTACAATATTAGAATCATACGTTTTAAACAGTAATTTTGGACCGCATTTATAGTTTCATGAACAATATGCTGTATCATTTATGAGTCGTAATACAGAGCCTAAATGTCAACCTCATAAAATCCAAATATCAGCTATTTTTCAACCAGCTTTTCCCAATTATTTTAAATAATGCCAGTCGAAAAGCTCAATATCACCAACTGTTATGGGAAATTACGTTCAGATTAGACAACTTGACATTACTGTTCCATTTTTGCTCTCCGGAATGGTATTGCTGACCTTTAAATTGAAGTGTACATGCTAAATATCAGCCACACATACATATTTCTGTTCTGTTTTCCTTTTTTTGTATTTTATTTTTCTTCATTACTCCAGTCATTCACAAGCAGCCTAGCTCCCTCTGTTTTTGCAGAGCAACCGGTGCCACCATCTGTCTGAGCTAACGTCTGTCTGCGCAAACGTCAGTCTAAGCTAACGTCTGTCCCAGCTAACGTCAATCTAAGCTAACATATGTCCCAGCTAACGTCAGTCTGAGCTAACGTCAGTCTGAGCTAACGTCAGTCTGAGCTAACGTCAGTCCGAGCTAACGTCTGTCCGAGCTAACGTCTGTCCGAGCTAACGTCAGTCTGAGCTAACGTCTGTTCCAGTCTAAGCCATGGGTCTCCAACCTTTTTTCCTCTGAGAGCTACTTTTACTAAATTGAAATGGCCGAGAGCTACTCATGTTTTATAACATTTATGGTCATAGTTGATTTCAACCTAAACAAATGGAATAAGCTTGTTTTGCCTGAACATTTACAACATGTCGGTGTCCACAACTCAACAATTTGCATTACACCATCACGTTACATTCGTGAAACAAAACAACAGTTTCCCACTCTTCATGAAAATAGTTCGTTTTAAGCAGCACCATCGTTTGATTGACAACTAATTAGCAAATAATCATTTTGTGTAAGAATGGAGCGGGACATCTGTGAATTTGATTGGATATAATGAACCCTTTGGCGAGCTACCTGGAAGGAGGTTGCGAGCTACCGGTAGCTCCCGAGCGACGCGTTGGGAGACCCCTGGTCTAACTGTCCGAGCTAATGTTTGTCTGAGCGTCGACCGGCGCTAGCACCTCCTATCCACCCTCATACCACCCGGTGCTAACGTTTGCCTGCCGCCCCCCCCCCCCCCTCCCAGGAGCTGAAGGACCCCCAGTGTCGGGACGAGATGGCGGCGGCGCGCGGGGCGCTGAAGAAGAATGCCACCATGCTGTACACCGCCTCGCAGGCCTTCCTGCGGCACCCGGACGTGGCGGCGACGCGCGCCAACCGCGACTACGTGTTCAAGCAGGTGCAGGAGGCCATCGCCGGCATCTCCAGCGCCGCCCAGGCCAACTCCTCCGTGGACGAGAAGCACGGCCACGCCGGCATCGGAGAGCTGGCCGCCGCGCTCAACGAGTTCGACGTGAGTCAAGCCGTGTCCGCGCACACGCCGCACCGCTGCACACTGTACACGGGTCACCCCCGCATGTAGACCTGCACTGTGTTGGTCTCATTCTGCAGAGCCTCCATCCATGGGTTGTCGTGCAGAAGGTTTCTGCACGAGTCAGTCCACACCCTGCGTTTTTAATCTGGTCGACTCCACCCCCCACCCCCCCCCAACCCTCCATGGGAAACTCTCACATCAGTGGAACTTTGTCTCACTTGAGTTAGTCTATGAGAACAAAGTAAAGTAACTTACTGAGCAGTTCATGCTGAATGCATGAAACTAGCAGCTATGGGAATCAGTTGATTCAAGTGGATTCTTGTGCAGATGATTTTGTGATTGCTATATCAGGGACATCAAGTATCATCAAGTGCATTCTAAATAGACACAGAGATAAGATGATAAAGTGACCCTTTTGAGTGATTTTATTATTACCTCATACTTGAATCATACTTGAAGTGAACATGTTGAGGACTGTGCTTTACTTGGTACAAAACTCTTTTGTCTTGCTTTGTGGTTGATTTCATGAATATGTTAATATGTTAAGCAATTGCAGGAAATATATTCAACCACACTTTAAACTAGATGCAGGGTGTTGTCTAAAGCCTAATTTTGTTCTTTCATGCCTTGAAATGTTCTTTTTGTTCTGCGTTATTGAATGGGCTTTGGCCACGTTATCCTACTTGGTGATCTTTTGCTTCCACCTAGTGGACATTCGGCAACAGTGAACCAAAAATGCACCACAAGCCTTCGGAGTCAGAGTGAACAATGTTATCTTTGGCACAGTAGGTGGCACTGTTGCCTCCCTCTTTGAGAGCTTTGGCTTTGGCTTGTGCCTGGAGGCCCTCATGCGGCACGTTGAGGGCCACGGTTGCTGCTGGGGCAGTAACCGTGGTAGTGATGTGCCTGGCAGTGACCTGGATCTGATTCCCACCTGTGGTGCTATGCATCCCCTCCTCCATCATCCCCCCATCTCTTCTTCAACCCCTCTGCCTGTCTCTCTTCACGGCCCTGTCTGTAAATACACAACATCGACATACAGTATTCAGTTTCTCACACCACAAACACATGGGGTGCAGATGAACTGCAGGTTTGTCAGAGGAGGAACTTGGCTGCCTTCAATTTCATGCTCAGTCAGCGACAGCACACAGGCTGCATTATATGGTAGCATCGCAGAGCATAACAGATGACCTGAAGGTGAGGTCCATGCTACCTTATTACCATTCACAATGCCTTGTTACCATGTGACCCACAGGTCACCTCATTGGAGGGACAACCATGGCAAAACCAATCCTCCCAAACAGTATATCAGAAATGGGCTCCACAGTATCAACATACTGTATGTGGATGGAGGGAGGCTATATACATATAGCATACAGGCAGAGTGTCATTCATACCAACATTTTTTGGGCGGTAATAAATTGCCGCAAATACAATCATGTAGATACTGATCTGGGGAATTTTCATTAAAATACTTGGTTATTACAAAACAATTTTACGGAATGATATTTCCTCATACATCAACTGCTGATTCTGTAAGTGAGTACTTTGAAGTTAGGGGAGGGGAATTTGGCAGAGGACAGAGGAGCCAATTAGGGCTAAATCCTATAACACATTTTAAACCCAGTTAGACTAATTTGATATGGGGAGCTGGGTGCCCAAGCTGTCAAGACTGTTTAATAACAGTGTAACATTTCTTATTGTAAATATTAAGCTAACAGATAAAGACCTTGGAGGCTCATTATGAGCAGAGCTAGTGGCAGCTAACAGAGTGATTGCTCTGTGCAGTGGCCAATAGTAAACAGCTAGTAGTGCAGAACTAAATGCAGTGACCAATAGTACACAGCTAGTAGTGCATAACAAAGTGCAGTGACCCATAGTACACAGCTAGTAGTGCAGCTAAATGCAATGACCCATAGTACACAGCTAGTAGTGCATAACAAAGTGCAGTGACCAATAGTACACAGCTAGTAGTGCATAACAACGTGCAGTGACCCATAGTACACAGCTAGTAGTGCATAACAAAGTGCAGTGACCAATAGTACACAGCTAGTAGTGCATAACAAAGTGCAGTGACCCATAGTACACAGCTAGTAGTGCATAACAACGTGCAGTGACCCATAGTACACAGCTAGTAGTGCATAACAAAGTGCAGTGACCCATAGTACACACCAAGCAGTGCATAACAAAGTGCAGTGACCCATAGTACACAGCTAGTAGTGCATAACTAAGTGCAGTGACCCATAGTACACAGCTAGTAGTGCAGAACTAAGTGCAGTGACCCATAGTACACAGCTAGTAGTGCAGAAGTAAGTGCAGTGACCCATAGTACACAGCTAGTAGTGCAGCTAAGTGCAGTGACCCATAGTACACAGCTAGTAGTGCAGCTAAGTGCAGTGACCCATAGTACACAGCTAGTAGTGCAGCTAAGTGCAGTGACCCATAGTACGCAGCTAGTAGTGCAGAAGTAAGTGCAGTGACCCATAGTACACAGCTAGTAGTGTAGTTTAAATGTTTGTATTATTATTTGAGGCTAAAAGTAATTGAATAGCCAATTCAGAAATACTGTTTAGATATGTGCTTTACATAATTCCCCACCCTGATGTTACCATAACGGCAATGTCAATGTATTCAGACTGAAATAAATGCCACAAATATATAGTTGCGTAGCTGCTATTGATTTTAGGAAATCAAGTAACTCTTCTCTACAATCCTTAACTTATTTTATCGCCATTCGATTCTTGCAGCAATGTATGCAGTTTCAAACTATCGATCGACTGAAGATGTGACAGGAATGATAAACACTTCCACGCCTTGCTGCTAATCAGTTCAGAAGATAACATGTAGAAAATAAATATATTGGATCAGGATGGATCTATTGGTTGTGACATCATCCCAGAGCTGGTAAACTGGCCATTGGGAGGGATAATCACACCGTTCTACAGCCCTCATTTGATTTGCCGCAGCGAACGTGAAGTATGAGCGCCTTGCGTCACTGTGGGCCTTCCAGACTCAGGGACGTCGTGAAGACAACGCATTGATTCCTCATGCTCTGTAGCTCCTGTTTTGGCTGCATTAAGAGGCGTGGCGCTTCCTGTTGTCTTGACACATTGAACACCTCCTCCCAGCCTCCCCCCCACCCCCCCCACCCCCCAAGAGGTTTTCCCATTACCGACAGAACCCCCTCTTGGTGTGGCGAGGCACCTGCTGGCGGCCTGCAGCGCAGCAACACTGTCAGCCTGCCTGCAGCTGATGTGCAGCTCAAAGTCAGCTCAAAGTGTTTTCCAGTGTGGCAACCACACATTGTGGACAATGGACGTTTTGGGAAAGTCAAGGGTCAACTACATAATGAATATAACATTGAATATGAATAGAAGTAAAGTTTCTCCACCGAATATCAAATATCCAATGTAGCTGAGCTATGCTCGAAGGAATGTGCTGGTGCTGAAGCCCACATCTGTCAGTGCAGCAGTAGACCGTAGGAGATAGTCAGTCATCTTCCCCCCAGAGTGAGGCCATTGGACTGGTGTGTAATCAGAAGCATATTCTTGATGCCCCTGAACTGTGGCCCTGCTGCCACATCAGAGCATGGCCCCTGGTCATCAGGTCCCCTCTGTTCTCGTGTAAGACCGCTCGGCGTTCACAAAGCAACCCCAAGAACAAGGTAATCTCACTGGTGGCGGCCCGGCGGCCAGATGACACAAATTGCCCTTTGCCTCACCCTTTGTGCTTTGCTGAAGCAGGCTCATGTTTAATTTCCAATCCACCACATAAACATATAATGGACTATTGGCCTCTGCCCGCAGAATGCTAATGTCCTTATGTGCCCGTCCATCCAGGGTCATTTGGATAAACAGGAGCATGAAGATACCTAGTTAGTTAGTTACACTCACTCACTCACTCACTCACTCACTCTAATACCCTTCATGTCTGATGTAAGTTCCAGCTTCAGTCAGGTATCAGGCGTGTGCAACTTCAAGGCTTTTGATTCGCTGTATTGTTATTACCTGCAGGCTTAAATTGAACACAAATGAATAAATACGGCGGATCATAAAAGTAAGGAGAACAAATCTATGCGTAATGACTCGTAATGTCTGCCACCAGGTCACAGGCCCAGCGTAAATCTTGCAGTATAATTAACGGCGCACAGGCTGGAAAGCCATAATTACTGATTCATTAGTCAAGCAGCAGACATCTGCTGTCACCAACCATGTGAATCCTCTCACGTCTCTCTTCAAAACAAACGCGTGAGCCAGCCAGAATCACTTGCTGCAACCAGGCAATGTAGCTCCTGGGAAATGAACAGACCTTTATGCTGGAGAACAACCTCGGAACCTCACAAAGTGGCTTTGAGAGAACAACACGGAAGCGGTTTGATACACCGGGGCAGCACTCGGAAGACGTTGTGGATATTGACTGCCTTCCACCATGGCTAGGTAGGACCGCAGCACACCGGTCTTCCTGCACGCTAGATAGTGACAGAGGGAATTCTAAAGCGAGGACATGCAGGCAGTCTTCTTTTGCTTTGTCCCCAGGCACCCATATATTACACCCTACCTGCACATTGATCCAACTCAGGAATCTGCTTATTTAATCGTAGAATAACAGTTTTCAAATTCTCTGGCTCATATAAAGTTCTGTCTCTTCTTATTATGGTGTATGTCCTCTTTCACTGCAACCTGACTGACAAATAACCCTCACACATACACAGGCACACATGCACACACACACACACACACACACACACACACACACACACACACACACACACGCACACACCATTTCTTCTATTATGGACTCCCTGTGGATTCATCAGCCTGTGAAAATGACATTTATCTGCTCTGGGCTGGCTGGCACTGCCTCTCAAGCCTGAATCAGCTTTGATCATTTTCTCCTTTGACACTTCTTCCTTGGATGGAGGAACCAAAGGAAAAGCTGACCGGGTCCAACTCTGACCCGGGCCAGTTCCAAGCTGTCCACGCCGGGCCCTCAGTACCAGAGCTGCTGTCGCTGTTTCTTTTGATTAATAATCTAAAGCGCGAGCCTCATGTTATTATTTTTATTATTGTCTCTAAGGTGATGTGTGTCCATCTCCCAGCTCTTTGTTATTGTGTCCCTGGGAGGAGCTGCCATCGGTCTATTACAAAGACGTTTCACATCATTGTTACCTGGAGTTCGGCCCGGAATTACGCTGCGGCCCTTGTAGCCGAACAAGCGCTGAAACACGAAGGATGGGGGAAAAAAAGGTTAAAATAAAGACGTTATGGTTCAGCCCCCCTCGGTGCGCGTGGCGTGTTGAGAGACACGTGGTGTATTTAGTCATCCTGAATCCACCCTTCACAGTGACGTTTGCGGTTCCCGTCGTGGCCTCTCCATTTAAAAGGCCTCTGGATCTCCCCCAGAAGGTCAGCCTCAGTCGATATGTCAGGGAACTAAGAGGATGTTAAGCACCTTCCTTCCCCCTACCTCCTCAAGACGCAAAGGTTAAACAAGACTTTTTAAATGCTGGCCACAGATGGGCTGCGGCTGCCTGAGTGAAAGGGCAACATATGAATAAGTGGAGAGAGACAGATGACCTCATCAATCCTGGGTACCGGTGAGGAGCCTCTGTTGGCTAACGTTGAGGAGGATTGGTGTCCATATGTCCCCAGGGCCTCACCTCTCCGAAGCGGTTTGATACGTGTGTCAGGGCTCTACCTGGTGTTTGTGGATGCATTATGGTTCAGACCTCTGGTCAGTCTGACGTCAGTGTGTGTGCGTCACACGCTGCCGCCTACTCATGCTCTCGCATTTCCTGGTTTTAAGACCCTGGTGGCTCTGAGCTGTTGATGGTTTGAGTCACTGCAGAGAGAAGCAGTGTGACATGTCTACCAGTAGCCCTCTGCTTTACCTTAAGGGGTGTGCTCTCCATCTAAAGAGGTCTTCAACCTTAAAGGGGTGTGCTCTTCTTAAAGGGATGCACTCTGCCTTGATGGGCTAGCCCTCCTGAAAAGGGCGTGCTTTCCCTAAAGGGATCAGCTCTTGTTCTTACCTTAAAGCAGTGTGCTCCTATGGGAATACACTGCTCTCTCTCTCTCTCTCTCTATATATATATATATATAGCCTATAGTATATATATTGTATATATATTTTTTTCTATCTGTATCTTGCCGCCTCTCTCCCCCTCTCTCCCCCCCTGTCTTCCTCTCTGCCTCATTTTGTATCACCCACGTCCCCTGAAACTTTAATGCACTATTTATTTTTTCTTCTCTCTCTCTGTTTCTCTCTCACAATCTCTCTCTCTCTCTCTCTCTCTCTCTCTCTCTCTCTCTCTCTCTCTCTCTCTCTCTCTCTCTCTCTC
>JAOPUH010000104.1:5030579-5041800 GCA_027123175.1 Urophycis cirrata | reverse complement strand
CACACACACACACACACACACACACACACACACACACACACACACACACACACACACACACACACACACACAGGTTGAAATGAGAAAATACTAGTCTCCAGTACTGAGACTAGTATGTGCGTGAGTCTGAGTGTGTGACAGGACTGAGTGTGCGTTCAGGTGTGCCTGCATTGGTGACCGTGGGAGTCTGAGCGTCATGCAGACGTTAGGTCTTACTTTCACACAGGAAAAAAATGCTATATCGGTTAACACGCATTCTGGATTTGAGGTTTATTTCCTCAAACATGATTTTTACTAATTGTTACTATGGAGCGTGACGTGAACATTGGAAAGATCGATGTTAGGATTTTAACTTGATTTGAGGTATGACATCAATGAACATGACCAGTGTAAAGTACCACAATCTAGAAGTAGTCTGTGAAAACCAACACCAAATTTGACAGCTGTTTTGAGCGTCATGCGTTATGGCCATGACAGGAATGTCAGGTACAGAGCCTCACATACGCATGTGTTCAGTTTGTCGTGTGTTCTGTTTCCCTGTGTGCACAATGACAGGGATTTTCCCCGTCTTAAGTTCATTTAATTTCTTTAACAGTTTATCATTGATTTGGGAATATTCCATCTCATTCCAATTCATAACTCAACAAAGCAAATCATGTTTTGAAATAATGTGTTTCACGGCAACAGCTTTTTTCATGCATTTGTTGCCGAACAGAACCCTGACTTAAATGCCACATCATTTCTGTTTCAGTGAAGCTTGCATGTAATGCTGGAACCAGTAGTTTGTTGCTCCCAAACACATGTTTTTACCAGCGGACTGCATCTGGATGCTCTAGCTTCTGGAACATTCCACAACGGATGTTCTTCTATTTAAACACAGAGGACTGTGGGCCATGCAAAGCTTTTTGCCCGCTTTTAGAGCCGCAGTTAGGTTAAATTACAGCCCCGGCGCAGGCTGGAGTCTGTACCAAGCAATGCATTCATCTGCCTCGGTGAGTGTGCGGGTAGATTTCTCACCGCCACCACCACCACAAAGTCATTGGGCTTCTGGTGAACTTACTGACGTAAAAATGATGCGTTGTGAAGGTACGACTGAACATTTGTGTGAACTAGTCCATCTTCATGGCGTGCTCCCGTGTTGCACTCCCCGTTGGCAGGAATGGCACCAGGTCACCCATGATAATAGCGTAATAACCATACACTCATCTCATACTCAAACTCTGCTGCAAATACCATCTGTGAAGTCTGTGTCCCCCATTGGAAAACCATTGCCATCACGAGTCCTGGTGAGAGGGCGTCTCTGCGAGGGCTCCTGATGTTTCAGCATTCACACCACTGAGAGGCCGCGAACAGCTGCTTTGTGGTAACAGAAGCAGGTCACAGTATAAAACCTGCCTGGACTCAGATGGCGTATTAAGCTGAGGAGATGGCAAGGCAGGACACGAGGCGGTGTTGTCGTTTCCTTCCCCGCCTTCAGTTTTCTACCTTGTGTCCTGTCATTGTTATGAAGAGGCAGCTCATCACGTTAGGGATGATGAGTGCTTCTATAAAACAAGTATGGGGGGGGGGGGGGATGAAATAGACACCTACCTGGATTCCATTTGTCTCGATGTTGTTGGCAAGAAGGGAAATGTGCACCGGAAACTGGAGAAACGTCGCAGCCCGTCACGACACTGCGCTTGACCTTTTTCCTGCACTTGCTGAACATCCCTTCTTTAAGTGTCGCCTCATTAGAATCCCATTTTTGGTTCATCTCTTCCCAGAGTGTCCAGAGTGTCCAGAGAGCCAGAGCCTTCATAAATTATGCAATATTTGACATGTTAAAATACATATGTAAAATACAAATATGCATGTAAAATTTCAGAGCTGGATATTTATGTATATATGAATGTATATTTTGAGAAAGAAACATGAAGAAAGAAACATGGCGAGAAAGAAGTGGTAAGAGAAAGAGAGATACAGGGAGAGATAGATGGAGATGAATATATATGTATATCTCCTGTCCTCTGTTTACAGCATTATGTCATGTTTATCCTACCTACTTAATACATCCACATTCATCACGTTGTTGGGATCATTTCAGCCATGTCTTTGCAGTTGGATTTTTCCGAGCCCTGCTACTTTGAACGTGCAGCTCTTGAGTCTCAATGATTTGATCATGGACGGCCAAATTAAATCAGAAATCTGATTTAATCAGGGAACTGATTTGTCCATTTCAATGTTTTTTGCTGTTTCTCTGTCTTGGAGGTTATTAGGACACACAGTAACTGTTCATTTCACTCAGCTCCCGGCTCTCTCTTCATCGTGTACCATGCTTCACACTCCTCATCACTGGTGGACTTTATCAGTCCACCTCCATTAACATTTTTTTTTCAGTTTCTTTCTTTGGTGTCCATGATTGCTTCAAATCCTTTTTTTTCTTCTCTTTTTTTTTCAACACACAACTTTGCATTTCTTTCTCTCTCACTTAATTCAATGACTTTTTTGGGAAAATGATTTCCGGAAAGCCAGTGAAATAAAAGCCACATTCATAGCTGCCATTAACCCACCTCTGGTGGCCGGGCTGGACCTCCTCTGTGGACACTGCATAGAGTGATAATTCAGTGCCTTAACTGCACTCTTGCTGGATGTTTGCTTGTTCCTTTTATTCCTGTGAGTGTTGTGAATCCCTGTGTTGTTCAACTTGTTGTTGTTTTTCAGCATCCCTGTGTGTAAAAATAAACGTAGAAAAAAGAATATTTTTTATGACAGAATGCAACACAAACCTAGAATTCACATAAAGGCCGCTCATCTTTAGGCGCACACTTTATTTGTGTGTGAGCAGCACTATATGTTGTTATTCCTTTAACAGTGGTATGACGCGAGTCAAGGGGAACAGTAATGCAGCCTCCACAACGAGTTCACACACTGTTGCATTGTCCTTCTGTTGTAGCTGCAGTCGCTGTGAGACAGTTCCATGTTATTCTAAGCAGCGGTCTTTAAACACAGTGCTGCACAGAGCTGAAGGATGGATCACCATTGGAACAAGTCTATTTGGGATGACCCAGACCTTAGCGGCGATGTTAACAGCCTCTCTTCCCTTGACTTATGGGACTCTGAGGAAATCTGGCTAAGGCTGGAAACGCACTCCTAGCCCCCTAGGAGCAAATACATCAACTCCCTCTTTTTCCACTCACCCCTACAACTTTGTTCTCCCTGTTATTTTAAAGATGAACTCCTGGCCCGAGGTATCAGTCAAGAGGGGCGGTCCATGCACTTACAGGTGTTGAAGGTGTTGAAGCCCGAGACCCCGGGGGAGCCTTGACCCCGAATGCACTCCAGCTGATGTATAACCGGAGAACATGGAAAGTCATGTTGGAGACGAATAAAAGCATCTGCTAAATGACTAGATTGTAGTAGTAGTCATAGTGCTGTGTAGAATTGTATTTTAACATTTCCACAGCTACCTCCTACAAGTGACAATCCCCACCATGTGCCATGTGTTCTACTGGTACAGGGTTGTTTTGTCAGTGTGTGGAATGTGCTTGAACATTAGGATTAGGACAGTACAGTGGGAGTGTGGTTGCATTTCACAAATGCAGCCCCTTTCACACAATGCAATGTCTTTCCCTGCATCGTTCCGGAAGATTTCCTGCACAGCGTCAGGTGTGAACGGGGAACAGGGATTGATATTCCGGGAAATTTGCACTGGCAATTCGCCTGCTCGATACCCGGTGACATTTCCGGGTCACTGCCTGTGCGGCTCGCCGGTAGAGGCATATGAAGGGTGACCTGGCAAAACGCCTTGACGCAGAGCAAGCGAGCCAATCACTGAGGACACGTGTGACATGGGCCTACTTTTACCGTGACGCGCCGATGCTTTCGGGTTGATCCCCTACCGATGACAATACAGCTTCTTCTGTCTGCAAACGCACGCTCCCTTCTTCAGTCATAAGTGTTGCGGTGCGTCTGCTGGACGGTCTCTGGGCCCTTCTATTCCAGCGCTGCTCCGCCGTGTGTGAGCGGCCCAGGGGGGAGGTGTTCCTGAACGTAGCTGCATGTAAGTGTAAAGTGCTAGCGATGCCCACAGTGTTATTCCAGTAATCAACTGGGAACTGTGTGTGAAATGTGCTTTGGTTTGTCTTTGATAGAAAGGGCACGGGGGACGTTTGTAAGCACATCTTGTTTGTTTGCATGATGATTCATTGTTTGTAATCATAGCAACTAGTTTTGTCTGTTTCAAAGAACATGTTTCTGTCCCGAGCGGCGCCCATCTACTTACAATACATTACTTGACATTGCTTACCACAATTGATTCGCCTCCTCGCCAGCATACACACGTCTACACTCACTCAGCACAGGTGTGCCGCATCTCGAGTGAGGAGTGAGGAGCTGAGGAGCTACAGTCCATAAAGGATATCAGTCAGGTTGTGTTTGGGTTATCTTGGGCCACCATCGACAGCCAGAGCAATACATGGCTTGTCACCTATTTTGGATCACAACACGGCAGGCTTGAGGCAGGAATACAAAGTATATTACACACAGTGTAATGCATCCATCTCTCTTGAAGGACACATATCTATTGATTAAACGGATGTTACACTGGCATTGTCTTGCCACACGGCACTTAATGGACTCTGGAATGATTGAAGACATGATGCAGTAGTCTACATCATATGAAATATGTTCATAAATAATGACTGTGGGATGTACATGCTCAAAGTCATATTAGTGTAGGATCCTACCATGTGTGGCTGCCCTCACTGGTCCACTTTTGATTTCCCTCTAGACATCATAATAATTATGAATGAATTAACATTATTGTTTTTTTTTACTCCACAGTCACACGACTGATGGAGCACAATCCTTAAATCTTAATGGATGTTGTTCCAGCGCCAAGCGCTTCGCCCTCGACTCTCCATAGGGGTGAGCTCAAAAGCCCCTCATTGTCTTTCCTTGAAGAAGTCTGGTGATTGATGGCAACCTTAATGTGGAATATTTCCCCAAACCTCGCTCCAGCAAATTACCATAAAGATAAGCCTCGCATTTAGACAAAAATGCCATGGTAAGACCTGCTGAGAGCCAGATATCTTGTGTAAGCGCAACGCTACATGACAAGCAGCGGAGGAATCCCTGTCATGTTTTGCAGATATGACTCTTAAGTGGATTACACAAGATTAACTGTGACAAAGGAGGAAGCAAGGGAGAACTAGAATTTGGCACGCAACAGCAGTTCCCCCCCATCCCGCCCCACTCAAACAACCAGACTGCTAATGCTAAGTGTGATACGTAGCCTAGCATACATCACTAATTATGTCACACGCCTGTGTGCGCTTAAGATGTTTCACTTATAACACAATGCAGACCTGTGAGGCTTTTCTCCCGTTCCCTTGCAACTCGTGATCAGGGGTGATCCTAACATGGCATCGTGTTCCTCCAGTTAGTCCTCAGTTAGTCTCAAAAGGCTTTACTGGCCATATATGTGATATACGATACCCCCCCCCAAGCCCTAGCCCTCCAAAGGTTAACAACAGAATAAGGAAGTGATCCCTCCTCCCGGCGAGGGGTAGGAGTGCACTGGGGACCATCCGTGGCATACATAGTGGTATTATAGCAGCATGATTGGCAAACATTTAAAGTACGCTACAAACTCACAGAGTGGGCCTAGTCCACGGTGAGGGCTGCCGGCCGGTGAGCCAGCAGCGAGACGCCAGCTGTGGTGGTTTGGCGTCCGGTGGCGATGGCCTCAGCCCTCCACCACACGCAGCATCACGGCACCACCCTGCCCCACGCCGACGTAGTTCATCACACCGGGGATCGGGCGATTGGAGCGGCAAGCATTCAAAGCTCCGTCCCACCGCGGCTCCGCGTGCGTCTCACGGGCAATGTCCGATGGTTTTAAAACGGTCCTCATGGCACATTATGCCCCGATGGAGACACACGTCCCCCGAGGGAGGTTAGAAACATGGGATGCCTCTGGAGCTATTCGCCCATCAAGACAAACCAGCCGAGAGTCCCCCTCACACCTGCTGTTCCCACATGCAGTAAAAGCTCAATTAGAGTCCATCTCCATTTCATCAAAAACAAAGCGAGGACCAGAGAGGGCATTAGGCCCCCGTTGGCTTCAATATGCTCAGGAGAAAAACACACTCAGACGCACTCTGCTCATTACAATGTCCCTCCTCTCATGTAGTCCATGCATACACACACACACACACACGCACACGCACACGCACACACACACACACACACACACACACACACACACGCACATGCACACGCACACATACACACAAACCCGCGCACAAAGATATCAGAAACCTATTATGGTTATTTTTCCCTGTGAGTACAGTACCACAGTGTTGCTTTGGTCAGCACATCCCATCGTTAAAGGGGCGGCCCAGTGATTTAACAGGCTCCTGTTGCGCAGTGGGCGCGTGTTTTTAATCATTCTGTGCAATGTCACAATCCAGTCCTAGTGGTTGTATTAAGTTTACAATAGGTGACACCAGTGACGCTCTGCATGGCATTTCTTCGGCTTCATACCTTCTGATAAAACTCCCCCCCTCAGCATTTAAACGCTAGTTAGCTGCAGCTAGCATCACACAGGTACTTGTTAACAGTTGGCCCTCTCCTTGTCTTGTGGTCAGTTTGCTGATTACTGACTACACAGATGTTTACTGGGAACAGCATGATGAAGCAAATAACCCGTAATGGAAGTGTCTCATCATGGGTGTTTGATGTGAACAGGCAATGACTCCAGTGAGAACCTCACAGGGTTTCTACGTCCATCAGAAGAAGATATCATCAGGGGTCTGGAGAACTGAGTTGACTCTGTTTGTGGTATTAATAAATAGACACAAGATGAAGGTCAGCTGAGCTGCATGAAATAAATATTATATCATGAAAGTAATAGGGCGTATCTGATCTAGAATGCAACTATTCATCTGTCCTGTTAGCCTATTGATGGTTGACTGATAAATAAATCAGTGTGTCTTTAATGGTGACTTTCTGCTGAGACAAAGGGAGAGGGCATCTAAGGCGTTCGTTAATGATTTCCTTTTACAATCAGAGCATTCTTCTATGAGAGGTGCCCGCCTAAATCCACATTATTCGTCCCATGGATCAGGCCCGGCCCGGTCTATAGCGGGTCTATAGTGTAGCAGGGAGTCCGTGGGAGCTGGGATTGATTGGGGCTATCGACGACTCCTGCTGCTCCACAGCTCTACCTGTTCACATGCGAGTCAGCGCCACGACACTCCTTGGGCCCCGTCGGCCCACAAGTCGTTTGCCTCAGCTTGTGGTCGGCTTTCATCCGGTATGGGAAAGCAAGCCGCGCGGCCAGCTTAGCTTAACAGACAGCAGGTAAATGGCTCAGCAGCCTGTTCCTCTTCCCCTGGATCTGATCCGCTCATTTATGGGCCTACTCAGCCTTTCAGCAGCCCAGCACAGGACCAGCCGTCCTTCCCCTAACCCCTTCCATCCCCCCCTCCCCCCCCCCCCCCACCTCCCACCGTGTGGGGGAGAGGGGGACTAAAGGAGGGGAGGGGGGGGGGAGAGAATGGGAGATAGATGGAGAAAGAGATGAAGACAGGATAAGAGAGGTAGAGTCACAGGAATAGAGAAAGGGAGACCAGAGAGAGAAAGGGAGGGGGATAGAGAGAGCTATAGACAGAGGGATAGAGCTGAGCGAGGGAGAACACAGAGGGAAAGGGAGGGGGTAGAGATAGAGAGACCTACAGACAGAGTGAGAGAGGGGGCGCAGAGAGCCAGCGAGGGGGAAAGCCAGAGTGCGGTGGGAGATGTGAAGGGACCAGAGTGAGTCAACACACACAAACAAAATGAGCCGTTTTCTGGCCCCATCATCACAGGGCTGTACCTGTGATGATGGTCTAGGAGGTGGAGGAGAGAGGTGGTGGAGGAGAGAGGTGGTGGAGTATCAGATGGTGCTCCTCCGGTAATGAGGGCCATCTCCCGGCAGAGTCATGCCGGCCACAGGCTGCTCGTCCACCAGGAGCTGAGCGGCCCCGGTGCACAGGTGTGATGCAGGAGAGGGAGGTGAATAGCGTTTTCCCATTATCTCTGACTTCTCCGTACCTTCGGGCCCAGCTAGCGTCGGTCTCCCAATGCACTGTGGTTGGCGGAAGGCTAACCAACCCTCTCAGGAGCTGCTGCTCAGCGCAACTACCTCGCCCTCCCCTCCCCTCCTCCACCACGCCCACCTCTTGTCTCCACCACCCCTTCCTCCTCCTTCCGCCTCCTCTCTCCACCACCTCCTCCCCCCTCCCTTCTCTCTCCACCACCCCCTCCCTCCTCTCTCCACCACCCCTTCCTCCTCCTCCCTCTCCCTCCTCTCTCCACTCCCTCCTCTCTCCTCTCTCCTCATCCTCCTCCTCCTCCCCCCTCCCCTCCCTCCACTCTCCACCACCTCTTTCCCTGAGGGTGGCAGCCCTAGTTTTGAGGGTTAACTTACATCATCAAAGAGAGCCAGTGTCTCATCTAATATTAACCTGTGCTTAAACAGCAGTACTGCCGGCGGCGCTGCTGCCCATGTTTACGCAGCTCCGGAGAGCCCGCCGGCCCGCCCCGAAGGACCGGCCCGCGCGCTCACAGATCAGGGGCCCGGGTCGGCAGGAAGGGGTCAGTGGACGGCAGTGTTCGGTGGCGTGTCCCGCGTTCCCAAGGTGACCGGTGTGCGCTGTGGGCCACGGGGAGCGCAGCGGGGCTCCTGAAATGTGAGCAGAATGAATTAGTGTGTGAAACGCGTCAGGCGGAGGGAGGCTGCCGGGGCTATTTTTAGGGCAGCGCCTGCAAGTATGTTTTTTTAACATTTTTTGCTGCTGCGTGTGTAATGGTAATGTAGACGGAGACGGGCCCAACGCGGACAGCGCTTTCTTCCTCTGCTGGACGCGGCGTTGGACACGACAGTGTGATGTTCCCGCGAAAATCACTCTGGAAAGACTCTGTCACTGTCAACATTGCGCATTTCTGCAGTGTGAGTTTATGCAGATGACAGAGCGATATTCATAGCTCTCCACGGCGTCCGCCCCGTGTATGTCTCTTATCACAGGGTTTACTGTGTGGCGCGAAGGCAGGCTCATATCAGAGTGCTGTTATGTCATGGTATACTGGCAGTTTTTTAAATGATATGCTTCTAGGTAAGAAGACAACTTCTATGGTGTGGGTTCAGTGCGATGCGGCCGTTGTTCTCGGGGGGGGGGGGCTGATAGAGAGACAATGGAGGCTCTGTGAAGGGAGGAGAGGACAATCGTCTGGAAGCCATTTGACTTTTTGACACAGTTTAAATCTAATCATGGAAAAGCTTTAGAGGTGAAGTGGGCTGTTGGTGGGAAGTTAAACGTGCTAGAAATTAAGTCCATTAATCAGAATAATTTAAGTGTGTGTGCACGCGCGTGTGTCTGTCCCAACGTGTGTGAATCCAACCCAGAAAGGGCTTTGGTTGCAAAAGGCAGAAAGAGAAGGTGAAAATGCTTGATGATGCAGAAGAGGTGCCATCAATTCTCATTAGGGCAAATAGATCATCTTCCCTAATTACGCTCGTGTCATGTCTGTAACGTGTACAGTACCACTGCAGGATAAAGCACACCCGCTTTTGCTCAGATCACCTCCAACTGATTAATTAGGTGTAAGGACAAAAGCTAAAGACTCTCTTGTTTTGCCCTAGATAGCATATTATATGAGCGATTCAATATACCAAGGTCAGGCCCCTCACCCAGCATAGCATTAAATATGGAGCGCAATATACAAGGGGTCAGGTGCCCTGGGCTAACAGTCGCATTTGCAAGTGATATGAGACCTGGTGGGAGAGGAGAGGCATGGCCGACCTACTTCTAATACTTATTCTAAACAATGGCTACGGACAGCCAGTGAAAGCCAAACTTTCAGTGAGTGTCGTGTTAATTATTCAGTGGCCAGCTGTCTTCTCGCTGTGCATATTCATTCGGAAAGGTTAGAATGGGTTTGAGTTTGAGTTCATGATGTAATGTATGAATATTCTCATTTTGAGAACTAATGAATGAAAGATAAGGCATGAAATCTTTGTATTATGGTGTATTATGATAATTGTAAATATAATATGATAATTTAATAAGCAGTTCGATGGGTTAGCAATTTATATATATATATATAAATAGCAACTGCCTCTGTTAGGTTGATGTTTTGCTGGATTGGTCTAGTTTACAGTGTACCAACCGGGAACAAGAACAAACAACAATGATATATTATTGTTATATATCATACCTCCTTTCTGGCTGTGGCCAACTATTGTCTGCATTTTCTGCATTTCTCCATGTATATGTATGTCTTTATTTATCGGCCCACTCCATTGCTCATGCCATATCCCCAGGCTCGTTAACTCTCAATTAACACCCCTGTGACCGCTGCTCAGCAGGTCCTCATCAGAGATGCGTAACAAACTGGCCTCGCCCTCCTCTCTGCATTCCAGTGTTTGAATGGAGACCTTTGACGCCGGGTTGGCGCGGCGTCCTTGCCGTGCTCTCAGCCGTCTCTCTGACGCAGCCCTGTTGTTCTGTTACCTGTCAGCGGATGTCACGCTGATCAAGCTGCACCGCCGTCCTTTAAGGGTGGAAGGCGGGAAGTGCACCTCGCGCGGGAGGGAGGCCGGCTCGCTAACGCACTGCCCCCGCCCAATCACGCGAGACAGATACCCCCACATGTATATTAATGCGCAAGAACACACGGCTTAAAGCCATCTCGGAAGTGATTCATACCACTCTGCGTGTTTCTGTTCAGACACACACACGCACACACACACACACACACACAAACATCGCTTCGTTTTACTCCAAAAGGCCATTTGTTGCCCTTGTGCACACTAATGACATCATCAGACACTGTCTGGTCACAGCCCCTATAGCGAGTTGATCCATGAGGCGCCGAGCGTGTAATGTACTACACGGCGTTGATGCCGCGCCGCACACGCATGACGCGTTCCACGCCATCCCGGCCAATGGCGTGTGACTGAGCACTAGAAAACACCACTTTTCCGCACGGCTGCGGCCCAGCGTGCCTCGGCTGGAGCATGTAATGTGATTGCCTCCGTTAGCTTCATTTGATGTGGATACGCGCACATACATATGCAGAGTTTAAGAGGCGGTCGGATGTGTGCATCCACACGCCACGACCTACAGCTGTATCGCCCGGGGGGGGGGGGGGGGGGGGGGGCCCGGCCCAGCCGCCGCCGCGTCCGTGTGGTCGGGGG
>JAOPUH010000104.1:4917981-4933668 GCA_027123175.1 Urophycis cirrata | reverse complement strand
TGTGTGTGTGTGTGTGTACGTGTGTGCTTGCGTGTAAGTGTGTGTGTGTGTGTGTGTGTGTGTGTGTGTGTGTGTGTCTGTGTGTGTGCTTTCCAGGATGAAACCTAAAAAAAACAGTATGATGAACAGCAACTTTACGAAATAGGAAGTTTGTAGGAGTTTGACGGAAAACAACGCTAACATGCGTGTAGCACTATAGTGAGCTAAAGGAACGCAGCGATCGTTGACGTCTCTTGTACATCCCTGTTGTTAACGGCATCATCCATAAGTAAATAACACAACTCATGCCCAATCCCAAATTAGAAGTTTATTTTCCTCAAATGTAATGAGAATCGTCTAAACTCAGGGAGGAGTTGTGTGGCAAGGAGTCGCTGTATCGATTCCGCCTTAAAACATTCATGAATATTGATCCTAAATGATGAATAGAACATTTATTCATGCTCCATTCATCCATGTCTCTGGATGAGAGTAATAGTGGAAATCCAGACCAGAGCTTCCAGCTGACGCTCACCTGGTGTGGATTTACATTTGCTGTGACTGAGACTTGGAGCTCGGTGACCCTGGGAACAACCAAAGTGATAGTATTTGTGTCCAAATGTCCTTGGAGAAATAAGTAAGAAACAAGAGTCAGGAATTAATTTGAAATGATTACGGATGGTGCATTCATTCCCAATATGGTACATGGTAGCGTTAGGATGATAGTGTTACTTTGGCCACAAATGGATTTGATAACCTTAAACAACAAAACTTTTCAAAACTTTTTTTCTCTAATGACAGTAGTACATTCTCAGGCCCAATAAATAAAAGGATATTGCGGAAAAACAAGAAAACCCATCCACTCGTGATTCAATAAAACAGTTTTGATGCGCTGTGAATTTATTCTGTGGCGTATTACAAGTCTTGCGGTGCCGACTCCATTAGATAAGCCGTAATGTGGTTTAATGTCAGAGAAAACACACCTCTTCCTCTTGTAGCACAGTGATGTGGGCTCTCTGTCTCTCCGAAACCCCCGAATGTAGGGGCCACCCCTAATGCAGGTGCACTTACACCGCCCAGATAACCAACAACAGCCCTGAACCTTATTAAAACACACCCTTGTTTTGAAGCATTAACAATATCCGTCTTATAAAAACTATTTGATACAACGGCTCTGAAAACGTGACGAGAACAAATTGCATACATTAAGCGTAGCCACTCCAGTGTTAATTCCGTGCTTTGATTGCTCTCACTTTTATTGATGCTTTGGATAAAAGCATCCACTCGATGAAAATGAATTTAAAGCGTACACGCAGTTTCCATACCCGCCCCCCCCCCCCCCGCCCTTCAGCCGCAGAAAAAGGGTTTCTTCTGCACCTGAAGGGAGCTAAAGGACGAGATAAAGTACCCAAATTAGCGGTGATTAAGCCGAGGGGGCCGCCTGTACGGCCGCGGCGTCAGAGGGCAGGTCTCTGAAGACACCAGGTACCGCGCCTCAGAGCGGGTCAAAGGGCAGCGCATCTATTAACACACGGGAAACTCGCTCGACAAGTCCTAATTGCCGTCTTAACCTTTTCCTGTCAGAGCCATTCAGTCACACTAGCAAACGAGTGTGTGGCGGGGGGGGAGGGTGGGGGGGACACCCCCCGGGGCTCCAGACATTGCGCTGTGGCCGTTACTTAGCACCGCTGACCCCTTCGTCGCGGCCCGATGGCGCCTTGTTAGTACACCTCTCGAACATGTTCCGGGGCAGACATGACAGGCCTCACCCAGGTCCTCACCCTCCTCCTCCTCCTCCTCACCCTCCTCCTCCTCCTCCTCACCCTCCTCCTCACCCGTCTTGTCTCGCTGCCTGATTGCAATCTTTGGTCCCCTTGTGAATAATGGAACAGCTGCGTGAGAGTGTAGGTGGAGCGCACGTGCACATATATGAATTAGAGCGTGTGCACGATTCCCCTTTCATGCAAACAAACACACACACACACACACACACACACGTTTGGTGGTAGCCTAGCCAATAGAGGGCGCAATTGAGCTTGTACCCTCCTACCCCAGGCCTGGGGAAAGCATGACTACTTTAACTTATTTGAAATAAAAATAATCAATTATAATAATAAAGTAGGAATTCAGAGTCCAACCAGTAAAATGTGATCGGAAAGGAAATGCTAAATTATATTTTTGTAATTACTTTTCCAATACACAGCAGAGGAGAGTTGAAGATATATGCAGGCCCAGATATTCCCCATCGACTTGCATTGAAATGAACTGTTTGGGCCAGCTGGTCCAGCTAAATAATCCTCACGTGTTTGGAATTGGAATAGCGGCTAGAAACTGGTCCCGTGCTGCCATGGAAACAAGAAAGTAAACATAATTCTTGGGACACATTTGTCATCGGCGCAGCAGTCAGAGGCCACTGCCTAACGAGAGGCAACATTTTGAAACGCGGCGCTGTGTTTGTAGGTGCTCCTCCAGACAGCACACTCTCCTTGATTTAATAACCACCCTGAGACGGGACAAGGAAGATGAAATGAAAAAGTCATCCTATTGAATTTTCAATCAATGTGAATCTGGGCTCACATTAAACATTCACATGTAGTCATTAGGTCGACGCCGGCTTCCAAAGCCGCTCACCAGGGAGGCTGAGGCCCATCAAGCCAGGAGTCATTTCTGACGTCCTTCTGAAGACTAACGCAACCAGAGACGCTGCCATGGGGACAGCGCCCCCTACCTCCGGGCCCGCCAGCTTTTTAAAGGGATGGTTCGGAATTGTGGACATATAGGACCTCATTTCCAAGTTATCCTGTGTGTTATTTTATCATTGGACACATTTTCAACACATTGTATTCAGTTCTTCTAGTTGCAGAGTTCGCTGGCACTAGGCTAGCGCAGGTCAACGGTTTCGGCTAGCCTGCTGATAAAAACAGTCTTACTCCACAGTGCACCCGAGGCAAATGAATTACAACGCCAGACTATCGATGTAAATGTCTGTGTTGATAGAATAATGTTAGAAATAAAACTAACCTTGCATCGCACGAATCATCCCATTTTGAGGGACTAGTTTCTGCCAGTAGCCTAGGTAATATCAGTACACCGCTGCCGTAGCCTACTACCAGGAAGCATAACGCTGCGGCTGAGAGATAAGTCCTCCCCCCGTTCACGCCACACCACCAGGCGAGCCCAGCGTAGGACGCTGCAGCGTTCTAGAGCCTCACACATCCCCTCCGCGTTTGGAAAACCACGCGCTGTATGGCCAGTGTTGATTATCAACGTCTTTGATCAGTACAGACTTTAGCTCATTAAAACGGCTCTCCTCCACTTTCAACGGGAAAGGGAATGTCTGATTTCTTAGCATCTGGAGACATTTGTTTAGCTGGAGTATTTAATGGCCTCAGCGTTCATTAAACGCTGGAATCCATATTAGGACCACAGCCACAAAAAAAAAAGTATACATTATATACACTGTATTTGAAGCACACTGATACCAGCAGACCCACAATGTGATTCTAATGAAACTCTACATTTTTAAGATGGGTAACAACCAGGAAGAAAAAAGCAGGGGATAACGTGTGTCAGGACGGCCTCACCGTGCCGGGCTGTCAGGTGGATCAACGTGGCAGAATAACCCAAGTGACAGTGCGGCATTTACTGTTTGTCTACAAAGTTGAAGCTACCTATTTTTCTTTTTTCTTTTACACAAGCTAGCACTGGTTTGTACTGCACAGTTACAGTTTTCTGCATAGGTCAGGCTTGCTGCGTGCGTTTAAGGTGCGTTTTTGGTGCACATGCTGCATTTTCCGTACGCAGGGCTCTAGATGCAACGTTAACGCTTCTACAACAGCAGGCTGCAAGGCCCACGCTGCGTCGCAATGGAAACAAATGGACTTGTTGTGAGGAGCCGTTGACTAGAGATGCGCGGATGGGCTATTATTTCATCCGCAACCGCATCACAAAATGCATCATCCGTCCGCCATCCATCTGCACCAACGTTTTTGGACCAATTTTCAAAACCACATCCGCAACCCGCCATCCGCCGGTTGTTTTTAGGTCTGTAGGCGATGCGAGGCGCTGCTGACGCAAGGCTGGAAAGTTGTTACTTGTTCTTGAAAGGATATAGATGACGATATTCAACAATGTGTATATATTTTTAATTTGATTGGTTAAGCCGCCACCTGCCCGAATTTAGTTAAAATAGTATTTTTTGTCACGTCATCCGCCCGATCCACGGTTTAGTCCCGGAGTCCGCGGCAGCGACCGCCAACCGCGCATCTCTGCCGTTGACGCTACGCCTACGTGACGGTTCCAGGGCGAGGTAGGAGTCGTACCGCTCCCGGCCACAAGGGGGCGTCGTCCGAGGTTATCCAATGGAGGCCTACACCTTGACAATGGATGCCCCTCGCTCACCTGTCATAAGATGCAAGTTGGCACAGCATTGGTGCTGGTGGGGAGGCTGTGTCTGCAGAGGGTCAGCCCCCCCACACCCCCACAACCCCCTCCACCTCCTCGGCAAACATGACCGCAGGGGGAGAAATAGCCAAATAAATGTTGCATGTCCTGACATTCAAAGTGCGTCAAGGTGACAAGAAGGAGGAAGAACCCTGGAAAAGGTTTCCTTGACTCCCTCCCCTGGTCTGTTATCATGGGGAGATTCCTCATTCATCTTTAGTTTTTTCGACGCTCATTATTATTCTTAAGCTGTATTGACTTCACTTACGCATGCAGGTAGTAAAATAAACTGCAGATAGGACGGCGATGACAAATCGAAGGGGAGATAAAATCCCCACCATCACATTGATTTCAGGAGGTAGACCCTGTTTTTGTCTTTGAAATTCATTACATTTCACATTCATTTATGTTCTTTGGTTTGCCTTGGACAATTCGACAGAGCGTGATATTTCCTTAAACTAAATGTCACAAAGGTATTCAAGCGAGAAATGTCAGACTAATTCAGGGCACAGGCACGAAAATGTGAGCTTGCAGGGGAAGAGAGTAACTTGAATATACAGGGCAATTAATCAAATCGAAAAGGTAGAACAGGGAAAAGCGTCAATATCAAAAAATACAAAAAAACAAATGGTGCGCACACACACAGCTCAAATAGATTTCCTCCATAAATCTTTCCCTATTTGTACACTGGCCCGGTTGGGTCTGCTTCAGCGGCGTTCTGATGGTCCACAGAAGACTTTTCACAGCAGCACAGCAACACGCTGGGATGGTGTGTCAATGGATTATCTACAAAGGCCTTGTTTCAGATCTTAAGGGGAAACTAGATAGTGCCACTATAGAGATGTACAGTAAGACTGTATATCAGGTGAGCAATCTAAATGGCTACTGCTCCCAACCATCTTGCATGAATATAGATGACAATAATGGATTTCACAATACAATCTCAACCATCTATATGGCTATTAACCTTTTTTCTTTTACACGCGTGATTGTTTTAAGTTGTTTTTTTTTGTCACAAAATGTATTTCACATTAAACAAAATGTATTTCACAAAACATTATCAAAGCTTTGCATAGATTCTTTTTAAATGAATGTCCACGCCCAAAACACAACACAGCGGTCATTGATCTTCATTTGCTTAATATATTCATATATGTGTAATGTTCTGGTTGAAATGGAGGTAAACAGAAAAGGTGTGATTATGCATGCAGCGCCCCAGGTGAGTGAGAGCAGCCTGGCTGCTATTTAATGGCAAAGGCCTCTAACTGTACTAAATAACTGCAGAAGAGCAATGTGTATGTAACATTCACCGCGCGCCGAGACGCTGCGTGTGTAATTACAGTGTTCCCAAGCTCAGCACAACAAGGGGGGGCTATAATTGAAAACAAATAATCTATTAGGCAGATATTTAGCCATTATTTTATGCCCAACTGTGGCTCCCATACCATAGTCACTCGCTTTAAATACATAGAAAATGCATGCGTGTACGTGTGTTGTCTAATACGGAGAAATTATTAACAATTAAGGTAATTAATTATGCGCATTAAATTACAATTGACAGCAAACTGAGAAGAGCAAAGCAGAATGTTGTTAACGGTCTCTCGTTTACTCACACTTACTGTATTTCCTTCAGGCTCTTTACCATCCTTGCAAACTAGTGGACATTACATAGTGTTGCAGTCTGGCTGGAGTCAGTGGGAACACAGAGGAGCCTTCAGGTTCTGAACAGGCTGTGAGATGTTTGGTGTTGTTGCTCCAGTGAAATCGCGTCCACATGCGGGCCAAATGAAGAACCCCTCAGAATGTTATGAAGTTAGTCTTGAGCCCTCACTCTCTACCATGCTCATCATCAGGGTCTGTGTCTGCAGAAGGATTCCTCAACCTTCCAGCCTGTGTGTGCTGCCCAGGCTACAGCACAGCACAGCCACACAAGTACAATTTGCTGTATTTTAATGTATTTTAAAACTACCAAGTAGTGTCCAGACAGGGTAAGGTAGGTGATTGAGGGACAAGGTCCTCCCAGAATGGTCTCAACAAACCCCGCTTACCAGCAGAGAGCCGCGCGAGAAGAACAGCCATTAAACACAAACATTAGTGAGACATTTAACTGCTGCAATAGGAGATTAACCTTTAGCGCACATGTGATCACTCAGACGTACTGTAACTCTGGGGGGAGGCTGACTCAAGTTTCCCAGCAGTTTCCCTGCAGTGCAATCCAGCCCATAACGGTTTCATCAGCGTGAACTAATCAGGTTACAGTGGCCGCACATCGGCTCCACTCATTAGCATTCACATGAATATGAAGGAAGGGGGCAGGCTCTCCTGCGTAACCAGTGACCACATGGGGGCTGCAGCAGCATCCCAGACTTTAGTCACGCAAGGTTCACACGAGCGCCGAACACATGTCATAGAATTAGTATCTGCCAGTGTATGTTAATCGGGGGAAATAATGTCTTATTTGACATTCATATGCACTTATATTTTTCAGTCGGAGGTCACGTTTGGGGGTTTACTGAATCGAATAGGCTTTCTTCAGAGATGGTTCTGCAATGTGGTGAAGGTTGACTGAACCAGGGACCCCTTTCAACTGGAAATGATTCACCTGCTGGCTTGGAAATAAACAAAAATGTAAATACAATAAAATGTCATTTGTTGCTGCTGATACTTTGTAATGTCTATGTGCTCTTTTTTTTTTAAAAGTGTCCATTATTTTACCCATTCAACTTTTTAACCTTGTTGGGAAAGATAAGACATAGGCCTATTGTGAGAAAGTTAGCTTTGAAGTTGGCCGGCACCATTGGAAAGTAGAATGGTTTCTAGAATAACCATTATGCATAATGTATGCACCTCTCCAAGGCATTCATTTTGCTCGCGGCACCATTAAGAGATTTCCACCAGAACCGCGTGTTAGCACCGCGCGCTGGGCTGGTAACGACGCGACCCCGGAGCCGGAGATTTCCCCGGGGACCGGGGCGATCATCACCCACCACCAACTTTATTCTGAGTTGAATCTGAGGCGCCAGGGGAACGGCTCCTCACTCGGAATATGTTTTTGATGGGGGAGGAGCCCGGGAGCCCGGGGTACGTGTGTTGGAGTCCGGGGGGGGGGGTGGGGGGGGCTCAGCATCCGGGGGCCACAGTGAGCAGCACCGTGAGGACGCGTGGCCTTCCCAGGTCCAGCTGCAGGTACCGCTCACACACATGTTGAGGCTGAAGAAACAAACACACATGAAATATGAAAGAAGAAGGCTAAGATCAATTGCACAAAGGAAATAGGAACAGAAAATCATATATATATATATATACTATAACAAGTTAATATATGGATTGATAGATAGGCCTATCTATGGAAAGATCAAATGATAGACAGATAGCTACATAGATAAACAACACGACATACAGAGGACATAAAGGCTTCGATAACAAGACAATGCCAGTTTCACGGTCCCGGTTCACAGATTTACTGTGTTAAGAAGCAGCGTTTCGTTATGAGACACAGCTTCTCTAGCACAGTAAATCTGTAAACAGGAACCATAGACAGTCAGTGACCAATATACTGATAGAACTGCTGCAGTGTCTTCAGGGCGACAGGTCATTTAAGCAGACGTTGACAAATGAGTCAACTGAAAAATTATGCTCAGACCGAGTCTGGAAACCAATCTGAACTTAATGAATCATGTGCTCATAATGTCGAGGTCAATAAGACAAATTACTGCAACCACAGGGTAACTACAAGGGAAAGAAAATGTTTGGTCAATTTGCAACTAATTTTCTTCTGATTGATTTTCCGATAAATCACTTCCACTGAAAAAAGGGGTAAGAAATGGCTAAGCTGAGAGGAAGGTGTGCTCCGATGGTTAGGAGGGATATTCATCTACCTCAGCCCAGATAATACCACTCTGATCACTTAGAGCCCAGGATATTTCCCAACCAACGTTTGACGAATTGTACTTGGGTGAGCATGGTCATCTTGCATCAGCACCAAGCGAAGGGAGATGGCTCAGAATAGTGGGCAGGATGAGGGACTAGCAGGGCTTCAAAAGGGCTGATCTCCGTTAGAACAAAACCAAAGAAACTAAGACTTTCTTTTGGGGTATTGATTGCCAGGTGAAGCTCTTCGGGGGGGTTGTTCGCGTTGGAAGTTTAAACTTGGCTTAGGGTCGAACAGAATGTACGGTTTCTACAAATGACAAGTTGTATTCTGTGGATCCATGACTGTGATTTAACAGACCCTGTTTCAGGTGAGTTCAGAGCCATTCAGCAGGATCCGAGCCAAGCCATTTCTAGTGTTGACCCATGCAGCGCTCTGTGAATTTCCGCATGAACATATAGAAACGTTTTATACATGTGCACAATGTGCACATCGAAGCCCTTGAAATGGGAATGTGTCGACAAGTGGCCTTATTTGAGATGTAAACCTGTTTGTGTGCAACTCTGAAAAATTCAGCTTTGGGAACATTGAGACTCCAACCTTCCTTACATGGTGTGAAGTCTCCTCCCACTGTACTTCAGTTAGGTTTCCACTGTCAGACCCCCTGCTGATGTTAATGAAGGACTGCATCCTAAGAAGAGCTGAACATTAACGTTGCTCTGTCGCCCGCTCTGCTCACATCAGGGTGGATGTGATGAACACAACACACTTGGGGCTATTTCATTAGCATGTGTTTCGAACTTAAAACTACTTTTTCCAACAGGGTACTGTCCCCGAGCAATTGTCACATTACACAACAACATTACAATAAAAAATGTTTTTAGGTTTTTAAATTTTTATCTCGTTGTAGGAGTTGTTTATTATAGAGTGGGCGAGTTTTGTTAGATTCCACCATTTTACAAAACCTCTTTACCACCTACAACAACCGTTTGCATTAATGTTGTGATTTTATCAGGAGGCCTAGACTGTTTCCTTTTTCGCCCTTGAGAGACAGCGTTAATCAGACAGGGGAAGCCTTTTTGTTCTGTTTAGCCGTCCATCTCGCGGTCGACAAAGGTGGAGTAAAGATGCGTTTTACTTTTGACATGGCTCCAAAATCATTGAAGGGTTAAAGAGGAGGTGAAAGTGATGGCTCAGCGCTGAGCCGTGCGGTTTCTTTGTTACAGCGGCTAGCGAGCGCCTCATGCAGTAATCCTCGTAATCCATGACAGCTCCCTGCTATCTGAATCAATACGCCGCGTTACAGAGAAACCTCTTACTGTAGAGTGGCCCTAAAATTAGCACCATAGATCTCACTTTCGCGCTGTGTTTTTATTTTGAAAGCAAAGACAAAGAGACAGGGAAGGAATTATGATTAAACACCTAGACACTGTTGCTTAGCCAGCGTCCCAGTGACTGAATGGACACGTTGCCCACTCCAGGTTCAGCAGTTAGCTTTATGCATGTCGATGTGTATCTACAGTGTGAGGTTTACTGTGGGACTGCACATGCTGCTTATTTTTTCAGCAAATATAAGATGCATAAATCAATGTCACACGTAAAGGTTACCTTGCACACAAATAGTATTTCCTATAGTAGGCGGTATAGTAGTATTTCAAAATGCATGGACTTGATATGGCAAATCTCTGCTTGTCTGCCTTTCTTGTCTATTTGGTATGGTTAGGTATGGTTATGTTTAGTGCACATACATGTCACAGCAATTACCTTTTCCAACTTGAATGTGGCTGTTTGTGTATTATTCATCAGGATATTGCTATAGTAATGGTTGTTCGCTTACCAGCCAAAAGGCACTGGGTTCGATCCCTGGTGTCTACAGCCTGCGGGCTCTAGGAATCCCTGAGCCATGAACGTCTCACTGCTTGTGAAAGACATGACTATGAGACATGAGTTATGACTGAGTTCAGATTACGATGCTTTGGATAAAAGTGCCTGCTAAATAACTTACTGTTCAATATAATAAATGCAACAAACACGAGAAATATATCACAAGAGGAAGATTCCTTTAGAGACGGAAGATTCTTAGATTTTTTAGCTATGCCGATAAAAGAGTCTACTAAATAACTAACCACATGAATGCAATGATTGCAGGAAACATCTTCGGGTCACACATTGTGCTTTATACCTTTTGAATGTGCGATGGATAGTTTTTGCCCAAATCCTGTGTTCCTGTGGCATTTCTTCTTCAATGCAACCTATAAATTATGTCTTTCAACACTATTACTTTTGTTGTTTTTTAGTGTGACCTAGGGCCTTACGTAATCCATTTAGCAAGGAGAACACGTTCCCCTTGATTAGCCAATTAGCTCTCGGGGCGTTTATCTGCATCACTGTCAGCAGATGAACCGTATCGCTCTGCAGAGAGACACACTGTAATAGTGCCAAAATACTTGGCTGGATAATTAGATGTTTCCATATGACTGCCAGTGTGGAACAATGATCCTTTAATTGATCAGATCTGCTGCTGAATTGCCAACTCAATCGAGGAACCCCGGGCAGAGGCGTCAGAGCTGAGCAGATCTTCCAGACCACACCAGATGGGCTTGTCTTCCTCTTGTCTCCTGCTCGTCTCTCTTGGCGTCAAAATGGTAAATCAGCTAACCAGGGGGAGTTTGGCTACTGGCGGTGTTGTCGCTCTCTCGCTGTCTCTGCTCCAGCCCTCGCTGTAAGGCTGAGGTGACCCCTGGATGGCTTGTTCCAGTGAGGCTAAACTCAGCCTCTCTCCTCAGTAGTCGCTAATAGGACTTAAACAATGACGTATGGCTCTCTGGGGAGGCATGGTGCAGTGTGGCCGCGGGGAACACGGTGAACTTGTTTTGTGTTAGTTACTTTCTTTTGTTTCCACTGTTAAATGTTTCCCGTTAAAACTTTCCAGAAGAAAAAAAGGCATTTTTGTGCCTTAACTGAAATGACAATTTGTGTTTCTGTTTTTGTCCTTCAATCATGTGTAGTCTGTTCTGCAGTGACGCTGAAAGTGTGTTCTAGTGGATAACAAAGCAAGCAGCGGAATCAGTGCAAACAATTACCACATGCGTCAGTATGCACACACCAATCTGTAGAATACAGAAAAGCATTTCAGTGTTTCTTTCAGTAGAGTTTATACAAAGTGGCATCTGCACTAAAACCTATTGTTTCCCCACACACACGTGCCGTTATTTATTTCATTTTAGTCTTATATTTAATAACAACGCTTTTCTGTCCTCCATTGTGCAAATAAAAAGGAATAGAAAGCTAGAAAGGAATGAGCCTACAAGTAGAAAGTAAACAGATGATCCCCTGCACAGCGGCGCCATTAACAATTCATGCCGTTAAACACTCCCCCCATCACAACGTGACCCACTGTATACCATCATAGCATCACTTAGAGATACAAGCCTTGTTTCCTGCCAAGCGCCAACTCCAGGGGCTTCGTCCCTGGCCCGGCTGCTTCTGATTATTCATGCATTTCTCTAAATGTTTTGCTGCTCCTGACCCGCCACAGGGAGGCTGATTTCCTTTGTGGCGAGCGTTTAGGTTATTTAGTGGTAGTTAGTTTATGCTTTTTTTTTTTTTTTTTAACGTTCCAGGTCTCCGTGCCACGCGGTTTGTCTCCCAACACAGGTCCGCTTAGGCGTGAACTCATGAATGGGTAATGGAGGAGGTGGGCACAGGGAGAACGCAGTGCAAATCGCTGTCTGCCAGTTGTGATGGTGTGAAGTACAGCTCAGAAAACACGCTCCGAAGTATCTTCCGCACGAACGTGTTTCCTTCCTCACTGCCTGACAGCCGTTCCTCGCTGTTCTTTTCCCGTTCCACCCAGTCGGAAAGCCGACAATAGCTGTTTGGTAAATGAGATAATAATTTGACTCTAGCTAACGCACCAAGCTCGTAGTGCACACAAGTAGCTAAAAAAAGGTACTATTTTTATTTTCAAGTAGAAAAAAATAAAAAACTGAAACATGACATAAATAATTAATTGAATTGGTACAAGGCCATTCCTTGTTGAACAGACTAGGTTATAAAGTGGCCAACAAATAAATGTGTTACCACGTTTCACAGTTCTTGTGTCTTTTGACTCCAAAGCACACCAAGCTCATTAAATAGAGCACTCCATTGATCCTGGCTAGCTAAACGCTAAGACTGAGGATGAAGTCTTGGTCCAGGAGGGCTTTTAATCCAGACACACTCCTCCACTGGCAACAGCCAACAGATTTTATGAAATCAAGATAATGCCGATTTTTCTTGAAAGATGGGAGTTTGGTTGAAGTAATTAGAAGAAGTTTACATTCTGGGCATCGGCCTTTTGGTTGTGACTGGCATGGAGAGAGAGAGAGAGAGAGGGAGATCCAGGTATGGATGGATCGACAATCAGGGCCAGCGATCATTACTCTGTGAGGGAGAGGAGGGGAAAAAAGTGTCATTATGGTGGATTAGTTTGGGCACAGGGCCATGACTTTGGCGACGGACAATTTCCATGGTTCTCCATCAGCACAGACAGCCGGAGCCTCGCGGGGGCTGCCGTGCATCCGTCTGCCCAAGTTTAAGGGTGCGGGGAGACGGGACGGTACGGCACGTGTGATGAACGATGACAGGTTTCTGTTGTTGACAGTGCTAAATGTCAGCCGCGGTGCCGCTGCCTCCCTCCCGTCCCCACCGGGCGACCCTGGGAACCTGAATCCAGAGCAGTGTGCCCTCCACGCATCCGCCACATCCTGGTGTCCATGTGCTGCCCCGCTGTCGAGGAGGGGCTGCACAGGGGGAGGAACGGTGGAGGAACAGGGGAGGTACAGCGCTGAATTCTAATTGTTGTGAAGGGTAGAGGATTCTGTGGTTGTTATGGTAACAATATCCAACGTCACGCAGGAGGGCAGAGAGGTGGAATGAGGTAAAAGGGGAAGAAAACAGAGCAGAGAGAGAGAGAAGAGGCAGCAACTGTCGTGGGATGAAGATGTCTTCATCAGGAGATTCCCTTTGTGGAACGAAGATTTGTTTGGTAGAAAACCATTCCTTGATAGAAGGAAGGTTCCTTTCAAAGAAGGACAAGTCCTTGATGGCGGGAAGGTTCCCTTACAAGAGGAAGACGCCTTTATAGAATAAAGATTCTGCGTGTTGTGATCTGTACCTTTTTACTATGCACGTCGTATGCTGTTACTATCTTGATGTCCAAGGTCATGCTGGGTTTGTCCTGAATGCAAAGCATTGATTAATTAAGTCATTATCTTGCAAGCAGGAAGGGATTTTCTATTGTCATCGACACATTGTTACTGGTGAGCACGACTGTGTGCAGATGAATGAATATGTTCTGCTTTGTGTGGATCGTCTCTGCATGACACTTTAGCAGACACATTTCCAGCTCTCTGTAAAATATTAATCATTTGTAAAATTATGCCGCGAAAAATGGCTGAACTTTGATACTGTTGACTCATAAAAGCACACAGAAACTAGTATTTATTTATAGTCTTAATGAACGCAATTCTTATCATCACTCCCCCATATCATACTGTAAACGGTTAAATCCTCCTCTGGGTCTGAGCGAACGACAAATCAAACGCACAATGTTGAAGTCATGTCTATTTTGGATCAACCTTATATAAAGAGGTAAAGGGGGCATTTAGCCCCTTTGTCCAAAGCGACTTGCAATCAGTACATTGGTGGGGCTCAACATGTGGACAGTTGGAGGAGGGGATCGAACCACCAAGCCCACGGTTAGTGGACGACCTGCTCTGTCCACCCGCTCTACCCACTGAGCTACTGCCGCCGATCCATCACCTTTGGATCAAATCCTCTTTTTTTTTTAACGTTGTTCTGAGGATAAAAGGAGCATCATTTGTAGTCTTATCCACATTCAGCTCTTAACCCCCATTTCAACTCAAAGCTCATTTATCGGGGGTGAGCAGACGTTTCAACGGCGCAACACTCAAAGTTTAACCTTGAAGGTGGGAAGTCCTGCCGATGTTGAATCCATTGGCGCGGTTTAAACTTTTCCAAGGCAGCTCTCTTTGATTCACTGGATCAATAAATACATGTTGGTTTCACTTCACCTCATGAAAACACCTCTACTGTACGTGTGCATTATCTTGTTAGTGTCGGTATTATAGCGGCAATCTAAAAGGCGATAATTGGTAACTTTTCCCTGAGATTCAAAGTGTTGCCACTGACAACCATTACACAACATTCATGATACTGCAAATGCAAGGGCTTTCATCAGTTGGCCACAGGCTCAACTGCAAATGTCTTACCTAATTAGGCGATAGATAGCGACTTAACAGACAATTATCTAAAATCTTTGAGATTGCCCCTTCAACGCTATGTGGATTGTATTCCCATTGTGTATTAATCATAGATATCAAAATCTATTCATTAGCCAAGTAAATTAGCATGCGATGACTTAGCCTACAAGGAATTTGTCTCATTGCACTGCCACACTAATGACAACAATGTACAATAGCATGTGAGCATTTTAGGTACTGTCCAGATGAAGACCCTGAATGCTAAATCACTACACAAATGTCAAGACTGTATGCTAGACATAGGGGGTAATGGATTGATATGTACAATTATGGTCCAGTGTTAACCACTTTTTTGTGATACAACTATTTTAAAAACGTATTGTTCTCTGCCTCTGGTTTGCGTTTCATTCATATGGGTCTGCATATATGACCTCAAACCTTAATTATGCATTGAGCATAATTCACCGTTAATTTGAGTCTGGGTTTGGCAGGAGTACTTTTATTTTGGCAGAGATTCTCTGTACCTTCTCTCATTTTCCTCTCCAACGATTGAAGTTCACAGACTTGGCTCCAAAACTCTGTTGCACTGGTTGGAATAATCTGTGAAATATTCTTGTTACAAACGCGACCCAAAACTAATTGCTTATTATTACTTGTTTTTGATATATAGGCCTCCCCCCACTGTTGGCATTTAATTTCTCAGACAAAAAAATATGAAGAGATAACTGCTGAATGCTATTTTCAGGCTAAGAGCATGAAGCCATTGGCAAACAGAGAGACCTTTAAGTTAATATCAACATGACTCCTAACCTACAGCAGCAGAGAGCGTGATTCGAAAAAAACATGAACAATTTTGTCCTGCTTTTCTTATTTCAGCCGTTGCTAGGCAACAGTGGGGCTTGCATCTGAACAAAAAAGAAACCTGTGAACATGCTATGAATATTGATACACAGGTGAGGGAAATGAGTTTGAGTTTAGGTTTTAATTGTAACTTGCGTCGTCTATAGTGGGGTGGGGATGAGGTTAGACCTATCAGTTGTCTAGCAACACAAAGAATGTGTCTGTGTGTGTGTGTGTGTGTGTGTGTGTGTGTGTGTGTGTGTGTGTGTGTGTGTGTGTGTGTGTGTGTGT